>JAODLD010000238.1:0-15058 GCA_026781065.1 Mormyrops boulengeri | reverse complement strand
ATCGTGACCCCACTTGACCTCCCTTTGATCTTACACTACTCCTGGCTCCGCCCACTCCTTTGATCTTTGTGACCTTTAGGTCATAAATCTTTTTTGAAAGAAGCGGCATGTCTCTATCTCTCTACTGATGAAACCTTAGACTATTTTGAGTGTAAAATCACTGATCATAGGCAGGTACTACTAGAGATTTTCACTGAGTTAAGGCTTCGTCCTAAGCCTCCACTATGTAGAGCATTATCCCACCCTAGTCAAATGCTTTTGACCTCTTGTCCACGTTTGGACTACGCGATTTGAGGCCAAACACCGATTTTTCAAAAGAGTGGTGCATGATGCTCAAAACTTCAAAAACATTTTAAAAGCAATGGCAATCAGACACCAGCACATGATGGCTTATCAAACATGATGGTTTTGGTTTCAGCTGTACCAGAAGTAGCTCAGGTATACATCAGAATACAAAAACCTAGTGACACAATCTATCAGACTTCCAAAGTGACCATTGATGGCATCGACTATGTCTGTGGAATCGGAGTCAGTAGTGGACTGTCTGCATTTTGCAAAATACAACAGATTTATCATGTGGACCACAATGTTTCTTTTCTGTGTTGTAATTATAACTCCTGGTATGTAGAACATCTGCAGTCCTATGAGCTGTCTGCCACACAAGCAAGTCTGTCAATCCACCTTCTGTCTGGTCTCAACTACAGGAATAAGATGAGATGGGCTGGATGCCAGGAGGTCACTGTAAATGCTGGAAAAATAAGTAAAAGCAAGCCAGACTGTGAACCGTCACACTCCAACATTAAAAAACCGAAGCGTGCAGAAGTCAACTTTTTACCTCATTTTCCACAAGGAGAGAATTCCTCGAGTCTTGAGCAACTAAGGCAGAAAATTGTTGAAGAAGTCAAGAAGACTGAAAAGAGCCTACCACTGATTAGCAAGATGATGCAGACTACGTTTGCTTTGCGGCAATAGACCATAGAACAGACATGCCCACCAGTGAAAGATCTCTTGGACCTCTGGTCTGTTCTTGTAATTGAGTCAGGTAAGAAGTATTATTTCTTTTCATGTGGGTCATTTTATGATATGGTAAATCTGTAAACCTACCTTTGTGCTTCTGTATAGGAGTGTAATAGATCTTCCAAGTTTGATTCTATAAGTTCTTCCATGTGGAAGAAAAAGAGCTTCTACTAATTGAAGTGTGACTGGAAGAAGCTGACCAGTCATACTTGGAAGATCTATTACAAACCCACAACTATCCTAATAAGTTTAATCTTTAACTGATTAATTGATGTGCTGTTTTTGCATTATGCTATTTTTTAAATGTAGTTGTATGCAGAGTTTCAAAAGATTACAAACCAGAACCTGCCCAATATATTCTATGCCACATTTGACCACCACCTTCCTCGACTTATGACCATATTCAGACAGAAGGCGTCCAAAACTGGGAAGACAGCAGATGCTTTGTTGGAAATTTAAAAAATCCATGATGAACAGGTAAAAGAACTATTATGCATTTCATAGGTTGAACTTATGCAATATTGGTGAATTCTGTGATTACTCCACTATCTGCATTAAATATATGTGGGATATTTCAAATGAGGTGTGTTTGGTAAACTTCACAGTAAACAGTATGCACAATACTTTGTTGTTGTTATAGGACATGCATGATATCCACACCAGGCGTACCACAGTTCTCCACGCCCTACCTGTGTATCTGCGTGAGGAAGAGTCTGGCTTTTTCCAAACCAGCACAGGGAGTCTTCTTGAATAATTAAGAGTTTGCCTCATGAACAGTTTGTTGAAATATATCCTTCAAACATGCATTTTTACCCTTGTTCATTCTACATTTAGTCTGTGTGACTGGATTTGTTTTTTTTTTAACCCTGTTTCAAATGAACTGGGTTAGTGTTATGTTCAAGGCAGCACAGCAGTTTATAGAATTATTTTCCTGTATTCATTCTTTAGCTTGGTATCAGTTTATCTTCAGGCACTTACTTTCAGTGGTAGCTAATCTGACGCAAGTGTGTAGAATCCAGATTTTGGGTCTCATTCATGAAACAATTGTAAATTAACAAACAGCGATTTTTTATGTCGTGGAAAACATTCCTCACTTTCTGCCAACAAATCAGTGCAATACTGGAATCTGTGCTCACTCTCATTCCCTTCAGTGCGTCCTGGGTCACACCTTGCAGTAGTGCAGGATCAGCCCCTGTTACTTTGTCAGTTCGGATTCAAATCAATGCCATTATATTCTGCTCACATTTCATAAATGAGATCACTTCTCACAAAACATACTTCTAAATATGAACAATTACAAGAATACTTTAACTCCGAGTTGGAGTGCAACATTATTGCCACAAAAATAATACAATACAAATTGCTGTACAAAAAAATTGAATTCTCAGGTTTGTTGACACCATTCATTAGTTTGTGACCAGTATCTCCCTTCATTCTTTCAGGATGCGTCTAATGAGCCAGACGTTGAAGATGTTGCTGTGGCCCTCCTTGCAGTAACCAATGACAATGACACAAGTCTAGTTCACTACCATCCTGTAAAAATCTCTGTTGTCATTAAAAGTGCCATTCTTACCAGCCTCCCCAGACTTTCTGATGCATTCCTGCTAATGTTTGGACTGATCTATGCACTACACCTTAGCTACCCCAGGGGGCTGACCAAAACTTTTGAGTTAATTCAGAAAATCGTACTCGGTCTGGATGATGGTAAGCTGTCACCCAAGTTGCAGACTCTGAAAAATGACTTGATGACAAATGTGTAAAAACTAATCAAAAAAATATGTTACTGTTTTAGAATTTAATATTATAGTTCATATCCAGTTTGCGGAATCCAGAAATTGCCTCAAAGCTGCCCTGTTAACGTGGCAGGAAATATACATTGTCTTTGCACTTTTTTCTTTTAATGGTTGTTTTTCTGTCTTGAATATTAACACTGCAATGTGTACATGGCAAAAAACAGTGTTCAGTAGAAGATGTTTAAGATGTTTTAGGCAGTTTAGAAACTGGTATTGCCTGTCATAAAACTATATAAATACATAAAAATATATTTAAGTGTGGTGTGCTACAAGGAAAAGTGTCAAAATTTGACTCAACTTAAACTGTTTTAAACATGTTAAATTAAAACTAATGACAAAATAACCAAATTAATTCAAGTTCTATTACCTTGAAATTTTTGTTGTGTACTTTTTTTAAGTGATGTTAACTTAAGCACATGGAAGAGATAATGGAAACATTTAAGTTACGAAAACTGTAAAATTTAAGTTACCATTATAAATACTTTACTTAGTCTGTAATCAAAGAATATTAGTAGCACGTACTCCAAAATTTAAACCATTCAAAAATTAAAATTTTAACATTGACAACTCAAAAAAATTAAGGCAACTGATTGCCTTAATTTATTTAAGTTTTGTGAACTTATTTGGTTTTACAGTGTAATAGTAGGGTAGTAATAGTAAAAATAATAGTGTGGATGGTAGAAAAAGAGCCAAGGAAACCATCCAAAACCATTCAATTGTATGATGTATCTTGACCTTGATTGCACTGTCGCATTTTGAACAATAATGGGCTCCGTGGAACAAGACCAAGGAAGGCTCCACTATTGACAGAAAAACATAAAAAAGCCAGAGTGCAATTCACCAAAATGCATGTTGACAAGCCCCAAACTTTCTGGGAGAATGTCCTTTGGACTGATGAGACAAAATTGGACCTTTTTGGCCAGTCACATCAGCTCTATGTTTACAGAAGGAAAAATGAAGCTTTAAAAGAAAAGAACAGCATGCCTACTGTCACGCCCCCAGGGGCGGGACGGCGCAGAGGCCGCCAATTACCGCAATCCGACCAGGCTACTTAACCTCCCAGCACACTCCCTGAGTTGCGAAGTATTGTAGCCATACCAGATGATCTTTACCAAGCATTTCTCTGTCTCGTGTCTTACCCTCCTGCCCTGCCTGCCTCTCTGTGTCCTGCCATTGTGCCTGCCCTGCTTCCCTGGTCGTCTCTGCCTGCCTGCCCGTTCCTGCCTGCCCTGCTTGCCTTCCCTGCCCTGTCGTCCTGGTCTGCTTCTGGTCTACCCCCTGCCCCCGGTCGCAGTTTGGGAGAGAGGCTTTTCGACCTGCGACAGGGAACTCGCACGGTGGCCGAGTTTGCCCTGGACTTCCGCACGGTTGCGGCTGGACTTTGCTGGCTGGAGGAGGTACTGCAGATCCTATACCGTTGCGCACTGAACCCGGCGGTCCAGGACGAATTAACGGTGCGCGGATCGGCTTTCTCCTTCAAGAATTTCATCAGACTCTTGGTTACAATCTATAATAGCATGCGTGAACGTCGTCGTCCTCGCCAAGCGCCTGCTGCGGTCCAGTCCACCCCATCAGAAGAACCAATGGAGCCCAGGCAGCTCGGACGCGCCCCGCTGTCGTACAACGAGAGGCAACTGCGTTCCTCACAAGGGCTCTGTTTGTATTGCGGAGAGGCTGGGCATATTCTACGCGCCTGCCCCGTTCGACCTTCATGGCCTGCTCCCCACACCAAGGTAGGCTTGTCTACATTTCTCGGGGTTTCTCTGGTTCCAATGACTGTTCCAGTCATGATAGACACCCCCAAAGGGGGGCATCACACCAGAGCTCTAGTGGACTCTGGAGCCGCTGGGAACTTTATTAGCCTCTCACTGGTGCAGGAGATTAAGCTTCCTTTACAGAGCCTCACCAACCCAGTCACGGTGCTTGGGGTCAGTGGAGCGCCCCTGCCAGGAGGGCAGGTGAGTCACTGAACTGGTCCAATAACACTCCAAATAGGTGTATTGCATCGGGAGAGCCTGGACTTCCTGGTTCTCCCTGAGACCAAAGACCCCATCATCTTAGGACATCCGTGGCTCAGAAGGCATAACCCAGTCATCGACTAGACGAGGGGTGAGCTTGCCTGCACTTTCTCGCGAGTTTGACCCGCCTGAAGCCAGCTGCAAGGAGGAGACCGTACTGCCACCTACCTGTTTTGCCGCGCCTATCACCTGGTCACTAGAGGGCGCACTCCGTCTCGCCAACAAGCGTTCCCCAACACCTCCCCAAGGATGCCTGGCTGGGCGGTTATATGTCCCTCGTCCGTTACGTCTGGCAGTGCTTGATTGGGTCCACACTTCTCTAGGTTCAGGTCACCCAGGGACCTCCACCACTAAATGCCTGATTGCCCGGAAATATTGGTGGCCAGGGTGGAGGGCAGCTGTAGAGAGGTATGTGGCTTCCTGTACCGTGTGCTCGCAACTGAAGTCCACCCAACGACCCCCGGCTGGCCTTCTACATACCTTATCCGTGCCATCCCGTCCCTGGTCGCATCTGGCACTCGATTTCAACACGGACCTTCCTTCCTCAAGGGGTAATACCGTCATGTTAATGGTGGTGGATCAGTTTTCCAAGATGTATAGACTCATCGCCCTGCCCAAACTTCCAACAGCTGCTGATCTAGCCAAGGTGTTGATTGCATGGGTGTTTCGTTATTATGGTATCCCTGAAGATAGTGTCAGATAGAGGACCCCAATTCACCTCCCGAGTTTTTAGGGCCCTGTGTGCTAAATTAAATATTGCTCTAAGTTTAACCTCAGCTTACCATCCCCAGTCTAATGGGTTGGCCAAACGGACCAATCAGGAGGTGTCCAAAGCCCTTCGTATTCTGTGCAAGGGCCGACCAACGGTGTGGGCTGCACACTTAGTTTGGGCTGAGTACGTGCTGAACACTCGTGTCAGTCCAGTCACACGTATATCTCCGTTCCAGTGTGTCTTGGGGTACTCCCTCTACACGCAACCTGAAACTGCCCTCCTGCCGTAAGCCCTCAGCTCAGTTCATCGGGCCTGCCCCCTGCCCTGCCGTCTCCACGTCTCGTCTTTCTTCGTAGGACTGACTTCCCCGGCTTTCGACCCCTGGCTTCCGACCCAACAATCCGCCTGCCTTGTCCCTTGGACTTTTGATGCCCCTGGCTTTACAATAAATAAAACTGTCTCCTGCATTCCGGGGTCTGCCTCATCCCTGTGCACTGACACCATATTAAATAGGAATCTAGGATTATTTTTGTTTATTTCAGTTAGTTGTGATACATACTCTGATTTAACGGCACCAAGAGCCTTTTTATAATTACCCATAGCCTCTTTCCATGCTAGATCGAACACCACTAGTTTGTTTTGACGCCATTTTCGTTCTAATTTCTGTGTCTCCTGTTTTAAAGTACGAATGTGGTCATTATACCAAAGAGCAGCTTCATTTACTCTGATCTTTTTTATTTTTAGCGGAGCAATTTTATCTAGGGTGGAACTAAGCGTAGATGCTAAGCAGTCCGTAGTGCTGTCAGGTTCAGCCGGTTTTCGACATTACTTTGGTCAAGAACGATAGCTCGGGGAGATTATCAAGAAAGTTACTCGCTGTATTTGACCTGATTGTACGTTTGGCATAGAAGCTAATCGGGGAGTTAATATTTTGAGCAAGGTGAATATTGAACGTGATAAGATGATGGTCAGAGATAATACTGGTCTGGGGCAGTAGAGTTACATTATCTATATCAAGACCAAACGATGGCACTAAATCAAGGGTATGACCGCAATTGTGGGTAGGCCCAATTACATTTTGAACGATACCCATAGAGTCTAGTATATCAGTAAAGGCTATTGTCAGGGGATCATGTTTGTTGTCTCCATGAATATTAAAATCCCCCACAAATATTGCTCTCTTAACCCCATTAAGTCGGGGTTTGTGCTCATAACTATATCCCGGAGGTGTTGCCTCATTTAAGGCTAAGTATTCATTGGGTTTTACCCATGTCTCTGTTAGACAGAGCACGTTTAGGACATGTTCCGAAATAATTTCATTTAGGATAAGTGCCTTGGTAGTTAATAATCTAATATTTAGTAATCCTATTTTTAGCTTAGTGGTGCAGGTGGTTTGCATCAGCTGCTCTAGCTTAATACAAATTAAATTTGAACCGGATGCTTTTTGCAGTCTACGTGTACTACTTTTGGTTCGGGGCACAGAGACAATGTCAATATGGTGGTACCTAGGTGACGACTCAAGGCAACTCGCAGGCGGCCAGTTTCGGCTTTCTGCCTGCGGCCTGGCCTTAGCTCCGGTTTGTCAAAGGCTGCCTGAACCTGTACCTGCATAAAGGCTAGCTGCTAAGTTCATTGAAATACGGGCGGCACCCTCCCACGAGGGGTGGATGCCGTCCCGGCTCAAAAGACCAGGCTTTCCCTCAAAAGTGGATCAGTTATCTACAAAACCTACGCTATTTTCAGAGCACCACCTTGACAGCCAGCAGTTCAGCGACCAAAGCCTGCTGTAGGTCTCAGAGCCACGTCTAGCTGGGAGGGGGCCAGAGATAATTACTGCCTGGGACATTGTCTTGGCTAGCTCGCACACCTCTTTAAAATTACTTTTTGTAATCTCAGACTGTCTGAGCCTGACATCATTGGCGCCGACGTGGACAACTATCTTGGAATATCTATGTCTATTTCTGGTCAGCACCATGAGATTGGCCCGGTTGTCCGGCGCTCTGGCTCCCGGTAAACAGTTTACCTAGACTGCTGGTGCCGCTAGCGGTCTAGCTATTTTCACATGTCACAGGATGGAATCACCTATCACCAGAACATTTTCAACAGGTGTCTCAGTGGGTGTTTCACTGAGCGGGGAAAACCTGTTCAACACGCTGAGAGATGGAAAGTGGTGCTCGGGAGTAGCCTTCGCTGAAGCTCGGGCTCTCCGACTATGTCGCCGAGTTGTCACCCATTCGCCCTGCTGCATGGGCTCTAGTGCCGGAGTTTGGGCCGTGCTATCTAAGTCTAATTCTGAAGCCCCCAGACTCCCTAACTGCGAACCTGCAGCTAACTGGCTACCTGGCGACTGTGCTAACGTCTGGAGGCGCGACTCTATAACTCTCTCCGTCAGAGCTTCTACTGCCTTACACTTCCTACAGATAACGTTATTGCTATTTTAACTATCACTGCTGACGGATGAGCTAAGGCTAAACATTCTACACTCGCTACAAAACACAACATCACAATTAGGCCTCTTACTTAAAACGAAGTCTCACGCTGTTGCTTGTTGTGCAAATTTGCTGAAAAGTATGTTCTTGCGTCGTTGGGGCAGTTTCCAGATGAGTCGCTCTAGAGTGAATGTTTGCGGCCCAGTAGTAAAATAAAAAGTTAGGAAGGGCTAGGCCACCCAAACCTTTTGGTTTTTGAAGAATGTCTTTCTGAATTTGAGGGACTTTTTTATTCCATATAAAGTGGGAGATGGAAGTATCAAGTGAATGGAAAAATGTTTTGGTATGTAAACAGGTAGACATTGTAAAAAGTATCGAAATTTAGGGAGCACATTCATTTTAATGCAGTTTATATGGCCAGCCAAGGATAAAGGTAGAAAAGACCAAAGATGTATGTCTTGAATCAATTTAACCTGTAGTGGGGAAAAGTTAGCATTAAACAGATCCAAATACTTTCTAGTAACACAAACACCTAAATATTTGAAAATTTCTAAGGAAACCTTAAATGGTAATGAGGAGAAATGATTGTTGGCGCTGCGAATATCATCTACAAGCCGCTGGTGGACAAGAAAAAAATCATTCTCCTGCTGCTTATTATTAAGCTAGGATTGACAAAACTTTGGACAAAACGGGTAATTGCTTCAAGTACATTTGTAGATCATTCCCTGGACTGAGCATGGAAAAACTAAAAGCTGGAATCGTTGATGGTCCCCAGATTCGTAAACTCATGAACGATTCCAATTTTACGAAATGCATGGATGACACAGAGGCTTCGGCCTGGAAGAGTTTTGTCTCTGTTGTGAAGAACTACTTGGGTAATCACAGAGCAGTCAATTATGAAGAATTGGTACAAGATATGTTTGCTAACTTCAGAAATTTGGGAGTTAATATGAGCATAAAGATCTCCATAGCCATTTAAACAGACTTCCAACCTTGGAAACTTCAGCGAGGAACAAGGCGAGAGGTTCCATCAGGATAGAAGAGAAGAGTGATGGAAGAGAGATATCAAGGCAGATGGGACATACACATGATGGCAGACTACTGTTGGAGTCTCCAATGTGATGATCCTGATGACACACATAAAAAGAAATTGCATAAACAGCGTTTTTTGAAGCATTGACATTAATAACAGTTAATGACTAATTAATATTGTATTAATTAATCAAATCATACATAACTTTTTCCTGTCACTGTTGCGTTAATTAGTTAAATATCTCAGAAACTAGGGCCAATCTGGCAAAAACTGAAGTCATATACTTAAACAGCATCATAAACTTAACATAAAACCGTTCAGACATCGTTTGCACCAAAATCACTGTATACCAGTGTAATTTATGCTCAATGCCTCCTCTTAAAATACCCTGTATCTGATTGGATCTAAGGGCCACTACCAGTGGCTCAATAGCAATGGCAAACAACAGTGGAGAGAGCGGAAAGCTCTGCCTGGTTCCACGCTTCAGAGGGAAGTCCAATAACAAAACACCACTTGGGTTCAGATCGGGGGTGCTGTTCCTCCCAATCATGCCGCTCCAGGTCTCACCGTCATTGCCCACGTGAGCATTGAAGTCCCCCAGCAGAACGAGAGAGTCCCCAGGAGATGTGCTCTCCAACACCCCTTCCAAGGACTCCAAAAAGGGTGGGTATTCTGAACTGCCACTTGGCGCATAAGCACAAACAACAGTCAGGACCCGTCCCCCCACCCGAAGGTGAAGGGAAGCTACACTCTCATCCACTGCGGTAAACCCCAATGTACAGGCACCCAGCCAGGGGGCAATAAGTATGCCCACCCCTGCTCGGGGCCTCTCCCCGTGAGCAACTCTAGAGTGGAAGTGCGTCCAACCCCCCTCATGGAGACTGGTTCCAGGGCCCAAGCCGCGCGTCGAGGTGATCCCAACTATATCTAGTCGGAACCTCACAACCTTGCGCACCAGCTCAGGCTCCTTCCCCACCAGAGAGGTGACATTCCATGTCCCTAGAGCTAGCTTCTGCAGCCGAGGATCGGATTGCCAAGGTCCCCGCCTTTGGCCACTGCCCAACTCACACTGCACCCAACCCCTTTGGCCCCTCCTGAAGGCGGTGAGCCCGTTGGAGGGGGAACCCACGTGCCTTCTTTGGGCTGTGCCTGACCAGGCCCCATGCATGCAGGCCTGGCCACCAGGCGCTTGCCATCGAGCCCCACCCCCAGGCCTGGCTCCGGGAGGGGGGGGGGGGGCAGTGATCCGCGTCAGGGAAAACTTGGATCTATGTTATACCTCATCATAAGGGGTCTAATGAGACGCACTTTGTCTGGACCTGTTTGCCTTGGGTGACCCTACCAGGGGCATAAAGCCCCGGGCAACTTAGCTCCTGGGATCATTGGAACATGCAAACCCCTCCACCACGATAAGGTGTTTGCTCCAGGAGAGGAGAATAACTTTGTATTGTAAATGAAAACCATGCTGCAGGTCCAATAAATAAAATATTGTAGCTCTCGAGTGGCGAAGAGATCATCAGGTGGACAATAAAGTTCAGTTATTAGCAGACTGTTTTATTGCTTGATTATTAAAAGGACATCGTTAACGTGCTCCCGAGGGGATAAAGTACTTTCCCTTACAATACGTTTAGCTTATCACTTAGTGCATTGCAGTTACAAAACATTTACGTCGTTTTACACAATGCGTCGACACTAAAATTCCACGTCGACACATTTTTGTAATCGAAATCGTCGATTACATCGAATAATCGTCCCAGCCCCTGACATTGTTGTCAATGAAAAGATCAATACGATCATTGATAACTTTAATAAAGTCAGCGTCAGTGAGAAGTAAAGGGTTAAAGCGCCAGGGAGATCGTGACAAGGATTTGCCTGGAAGTAAAATGTCCATTACCACTGTAGCAGGATCCGAGATTACAACAGGATTATAAAAGCATGAACTGACAGAGGAGAGTAATTTGTCATCAATAAGAAAGTAATCAATTCTGGAAAAAGTATGATGAACATGGGGAAAAAAAGGAAAACAGCTTACCATTATGGTTGAAATGATGCCAAACATCTATGACTGCATACTGCTCCATAAACATTTGAATAACTTTAGCAGATTTTGATGCGACAGTTTTACTTGATGAACGTTCGAGTGTAGGATCAAGGCAGCAGTTAAAGTCTCCCCCAAGAATAAGTTGACTGGCATTCCAATTGGAAAGAGCGAAAAAAAAGTTTTTGAAAAAGCATTCGTTGTCCCAGTTAGGAACATACACGTTTGGCAAAGTCAAAGAAGAGCCATCAATTTTACCTACAATAATGATAAAACGTCCATTCAGGTCAGATATAACCTTGGACACAGACAAAGGGACTGACTTATGAACAAGAATTGCCACGCCTAGGGCCTTACTTGTGAATGAGGAATGATAGAGCTGACCCACCCACCCTCTACAAAGTTTAAGATGATCTGATAGTTTGAGGTGGGTTTCCTGTAAAAAAGCAAGTTTAGTGATCAAATGTCTTAGGTAAGATATTATTTTGTTGCGTTTCACTGGAGAGTTGAGCCCTTTAACATTCCAGTTAACAAATCGTAAAGAACCGCCTGGAGACAACAAAATGTTGAAAACAGGCATAATGTAATGCTATTTAGGCTGGAGACATGTCTACAGGTCTCCATCCCTCTGGAAGATACCCAATACCTAGAATCTAACATCACCCTTCCCTAAACCTGTATTTCAAATCAACTGGTGAGAGAGTATCTAATGACAAAAAACACTCTGACTCAAACATCAGCAAAACTTACTGCTTCTTAACATCAATTGCTCTATACCCAGATTTCAATAAATGAAAACAATGAGGACAAACATTAGACTTGTTTGTTCAATCTGAAACCTCAGTGAAAGCTAAGAAACAACAACAATCATATGCAAGAAATTGAAATTATTATTCTTAACATCCTTGTTTACTTTTTAATTGACACAGATATTGAAAAAGGCGTCAAGGTAAGTTTTTGGTATGCCGTGCTTCCTTTTCTCTGATCAATTACACAGAAAAAAATCACTAAATTTCGATCCAATCATACTGTATAATAAGCATTTTCAGTCTCACACAGTATTCAATTATATTTCTTAATGCAGTGCATTTAAAGTTTACACGTAATTAAAAATTTTGCAAGTTACGACTCCGGTATAATATTTTTGCACATCGCTAGTTGCATTAATACTTTGCTCTTTTTTGTATTACAGAAACAGCGGAGCAGAAGACAGTCTAGCTGTTCTGGCACTCCAAAAGGAAGTTTTGCTTCTCCAAAAAATGAAATTAGAGCTTGAAATTGAAAACTTGTCCATAGAAAAAAACAATTTGCAAATGCACAATATTTTATTGCTACACATAATAAGCAAGCTCGCCGAAGAATCGATTATATTTACTATAATGGCCCTAGAAGAATAGATAGGTCACGTGTAAACTTAATAAAAAATTGATCAAAATTTATATAATTAATACTTATTTGTAAATCATATTTATACATCTATAACATAACTATTTACAGTTATTCATGCCCTTTCAATAAGAAATAAAATAATTTAATTACGATAATTTGTGGAATCATTCTTTATTGATAGCCTATTATTCTTTTTAGCTAAAGAAATTCTGTACTATCGTTTCTCGCACTGTGTAGCCACTGTTTTCAACTCCTTCCTCCCCATCCTTCTCCACATCTTCAGTGTTCTCCTGCTGCTCATCCTCCTCTACTTCACTGCCCTTAGAGAAATTGAACAGAACTACATATGCTATAATAATTGTCATGACCGATCGTCCAGCCCACGCGTGTGCCATGCCAACCTCGTTACCCTTGTGTGAATCCCACTTGTTACCAGCTGTTTCCTGTTTGATCTAGTCAGTCCTGTGTATTTAGTCCACGTTCAAGTCTGTTTCCCCAAGTCTGTCATTAACATTTGTACCATGTCGTGCCTTGTTACTCCCAATGTTTATATTGGAGTTCCATATGCTGGATCCTAATTCTCCCGCACCCTGCTCGCTTGCCCTACGACCGATCATTACAGAATGACAGACCTCTTTAAAGAGACACCTCAGCTCACTGAGGCTGAATATGGCGATCTCGTCAGCGAGGCAGTATACTGGCTGCAACAGCCACATGTTCAGGAGGACCCTGCGGCTTGCGCCCTACCGATTCATACGGGGGGATATCCTGCAAGGGATTTCCCCCTCGAAGGACGCTTTCCTGGCCAAAGAGGTGCGGCTGAACTTGCGGCAGCTCCGGAGTCAAGCGGCGGAAATGGATAGGCAGCAGATCACCCAAGAGAGCGGACTGCTTTTAGATCCGCCACCGAAGCTCTCCGACCTGGCTCAACCTCCGCCGCCAACTGGCTGGAGGAAGAGGAAAAAGAGGAAAGATCAGGGAACGGAGGAAACACTGACGATTTTCCTGGGGGCCGTCTCCCTCTCCTCTGCTTCCTCCCTTGCCACTGCCTGCCCTGCTGCTTCTTTCCCCACCAGATGTAGGGAGGAACCCCTCCCGATCCAGAATCCGGCGATGCTCACCGCTGACATCACCCCCACCTTGTACATGCAGGTATCCCAAGCCCACATTGCTGACACAATAGACCACTTTCACACTTCCGGGTTCATAACCTCGGAATCATTCGCTTGCTGGGGTATGGCATATCCAGTTGTATCAACAATGTCTGAAACCAAGTCGAAGAGTTTTTGTAGCGTTGTTTTTTGTTCTACTTCGAAACAAAAACAACCATATCTTAGTTTTCACGACTTCCCAGTTGATAAAGGCAAAAAGAAGAAATGGACTCAAGCAATAAGACGCAAAGAAGGTTCAGCGTTTCGTGTTAGTCGAGTTAGCACTTTTGTATGTAGTCTGTATTTTACTAAGAATGACTACCTTCCATCTACACATCGTAAGCGTCTCAAAATTGGCGCTATAATAGAGAGAGAGATGGGAAACAAGGACAGCTTTCTGTGTAGGACCGAGCAGGGAGCCGTCTGGGAGGTAATTTTCGGCATGTCGTTTCTGAAGTGCCACTCGAAATGCAAGAGACGGACACCGAAAAAGTGTGTGACACTGATATGTTGACAGATCACGATTATGCGTGTCCTCCTTCATCAGGTATGCTTACGTGTTTTAATGTAATGATTTTTAATGTAATCTTTATATTAAAACTCCACTGTAGCACTTCCGTGGCTAACAAAGAATCAGCAATCAAGAGCTAAAATAAATATAATACTAATATTCAATACTTGTACTCAGTAACAGAAATTTTTATCGGTTCATGCATTAACTGTGTGCAACTCTACTATTTAATATTTGAACAACTTGGTAAGTTTCACCCCAATTTCATAAAGGTAGGCAGTAAGGTTTCATAACATTAAGAATAATGAATGTACTGATTCTGAATTTAAATCATGTAATGAAATCTTTGGTCTTTGGTTTGTTTTTGATTTTGGGTTCATTTTCAAAATGAAGAATTTTTGTATTTAACAGGTGTACTAGATACTGTTGCCCTTAAAGTACAGGAGCTGGAGCAAACTATCAGCAAATTGGAAACAGAACTGGCGAAATTCAGAGTGTCTGCATTGCATATCAACAGGTTTTGTGTATCTGATGTAGACTTTCAGTTTTACACACGTTTTCCTTCTAAAAAGGTCTTCAGAGCGTTTTGTCATGCAATTGAACCATCTGCTACCAATATAGTGTATTGGTCAAAAGCACAGAAGAAAGGATTAACTGAATGTCAAACAGCTCCAAGTCCAAAACGCAAGCTGCAGCTCATTGATGAGTTTTTTTTATATTGTTGTCGGGTTGCAGCAGGACTGAAAGAGAAGGTCCTGGCAGACATTTTTCAAATAAGTATGTCTACCGTTAGCCGCATTATCATCACATGGGCCAATTTCCTTTACCTTGTCCTGGGATCAATGCCAATTTGGAAGACTAGACAGCACGGCTCTTGCTTAAGCTCAAACCTGCAGGGATTTTAGGATCTGTAGCAGCTTGGATCGAAAACTGGTTAACTGACAGGAAGCAGAGAGTAGTTATTAGA
>JAODLD010000237.1:0-15107 GCA_026781065.1 Mormyrops boulengeri | reverse complement strand
CAGTTACATAGGGACCCCGAGTCTCACCCCCCACCCCACCACTTTAGAGGGGATAAAAACAAAACAAAATAGGGTTAGATATCTAAATGTTTGAACTCATCCAACTGTGTCGACCATCATATGTTGCTGTAGGTAGGAGTTCACACGCATGCACTCCCACTGTTTCCCTTTAGCTATGTGTGGAGGTAGACACTGTAAAGCGCACACATTCTTATTAGCCTACACGTGGCTTTAAAATCTTCCACTTCCACGATGATCTACCGATTTAATGAAGGATAAATAACTCAAACACTTATGTCACCTTCTAAAACATGTGTGCATTCTGTTTGTATTCTGCCATTGTGGGTTTTGGGTCCTGGACAAGATAAGAACTGAGCTGCCTACGTTGTGCTGGATGCAGTTTTGGTTGCACAAACCAAAGCAGTATGAAAAACGGATAAAAAGCAAAAAAACAAAGACTTATTGCAGTTCTTTTAAATATCAAACAACGTCAGTAGATGTAAATCACATATAATCTACAGTAGTGGCCAAAACTGTGGAAACACTTCCAGTTTTTAGAGACTGCTGAACTTTATTCAATTGTTGCTCTAATTACTTATTTAATCATCCAATGAATGATTTTACAAATTATATGCCATTTGATTAGGGGGTGCAAAATGATCAAGTGAAAAAAGCAGAATCTCATTTAGGCACCAGAACAGCCAGATCTGGCCCTGCCTTTGCTTACTGTGTGGTCTCCCCAACTTCAGAAATCTCTCCTGCTACAAGTGACTACAAGACTGATTGTAAACAAAGAAAGTTGGGGCTTTGCCGAAAACGTTCAGGGCTACTGGCTCTCCCTTTGATTTTAAAGGGCACTCGTACACCAAGGGTATGGGGGAGAAAAGCATTCTGGGATAACGGACTGTGTGAACATTTCCACCATGACCAGGACAGTCTGCCTCACACCTCAAGGCCCTACACAAAGACTCCCCAACCCTCACAAAGTGCTGAACACCAAGGATGGTAGATCTGGACTCCATGGGCGTTACCTCTCTCCCTACCACCCTCACTGCTTTAACCACACTGTAAATAAACATACCGTGTGGAAACTAAACAGCTTCCTCTATCTGTGGCTCCTTCCTGTAACAATGTCTTTTTCCACACAAAAGACCCAATGATAAGAACCGGTCGTGACACATTTCTTAGAATAGTATAATTTTTTTTTGTCACATTTTATTTTACCCAGCAATGTGTAACAATAAGTTCATCCATCCATATATCCATTCATTTTCTGTAACTGCATGTATTAGTCAGGGTTGCGGTGGGTCCAGAGCCTATGGGCACAAGGCAGGGAATAACCCAAAACTGGGCGCCAACCCACATATGCAGGGCACACACACACACACACACATCGGTCACTCACACACCATTCTCTCACAGGGGAAATGGTAGAAGCACACAGTCAGGAGTGACGCCTGAAAATGTATAATGAAGAAAAATTAAATACTATTATAATACTTATGCAGCAGAAAAAATGAGGTTTTTGAGGTCCAAAAAATAAACCTATCAGAAGTAGCTATAAAAATTTCGAAAGTTAGCGCAATATATGCTGTAAGTGTACTTGATGAAAAGTAGCGAGGCACCAGGAAGGATCTGTCCATTATTTAAAGGTGATCACTTCTGAGGAGCTCACAGATAACGCAAACAGACCCAAAGAGTCACAATAACGTCAACACTGATGTGACCGGGAGCGGCAGTAGCGATACGCTGAACTTTTAAGGTAGGAGGTGGAATGTGGTATCGGAAAAGGCCTGTCGAGAGATTTTATTGGCCTCGCACACACCATGAAATATAAACCAGACTATATTTAACCACCTTCGCCTGGAGACAGTCTACATGCAGACAAGGGGTTTAGTAACGAAACAAAGCAGAACAGCAGTGTCCTGTAACACATACGGCTGTTACGGCTTGCGTTCATACCGTTAAGTACCAATTCAAAGGCCTTCATGTTTGCTTGTTTGGTTTAAGCACAGTTGAAGCTTAATCCATATCCATATTTTCCACTCAGTATCAGCTAAATTCCCCTGGAGCTGATAATGTAGACTCCCTGTTTAATGACCAACCTGGGGTGCTTCTCGCCCAGTGTGACACAGGTAATAGTATTTCTATCTATTGTTGAGAAGAGAAAAGTCACTAAATGAGCAATTTCAGCTCATAAGTATACCTACTTTTCAATTGAACACTGTTGGATTGTATTCTCGTACCTTTACACTAACTATATGAACGTACGCATCATTTTTATATGTACATGGCGCGCGCGCGCACACACACACACGCACATACATAGAATGAACCAACTGTCTGCTACTGAGCCAACCAATCATAGCATTCCAGATTACACCCCTAAACAGAGTCTGATTCTTAAACTAAAAAAAAACACTGAAAGTAATTCTACAAATTCCTGTGAGAGTATCGTTAGATTGAAAGGTCAGCTGAAGATTTCATCTGATCAGAATGTCATGCATCAACACTTGGGGAGGAGAAATATACCCTGAGTAGACAGAGAGGAATTATGTATATGCATGGGTACATAGCTAGCTTAGCATAGCTAATCTGTTTTACATAGCTCTAATTTGCGACTATAGGAGGATTTTTCTTAAAAGGTAAATGGTTTATTGACCCTGTTAGTGTCACTATTTCTCCAGATCTGCTTGATAGAACTTGCATGACCATTTCATAAATATATAAAATTAGCTGACTGTTAAAATAAACAAACCAGTCAATGAATGGTTGAATGAATGGAACATGACCCAACTGTAAAGGTCAATACAGAAGACATAAACGTGGCTGATATCTGTAGTCAACAATCCTCTGAGAAATACAAAGTTGGGCCTTTCCTACAGACCAGCCACCAACCCACCAAGCCGGTCGAAGCAGCCTTCTTCCTGACTCAATATTCCCCGTGACCCTCCCAACAAGAAAGACCGCCGTCACCAGAAACAAAAGCAGAGAGTGGAAAGAAGGACGGAGGAAAGACAATCTGGCCGCCATACGCTGGATTCAATGCAATGGTCTGGAGCAATGGGCAGCTTTCTGGGAGCTGACTGGTGGAGTCGAGCAAACAGCCAGCCAATGATATGCTTTGAAAAACCTCAGGCTGGACACCACACTATTTACTACCATTTAAAGAAAATAAATAGCATCCATAAACCGTTTCCCTCAACGACGTTCAGCTGTATTTGAAGCTGTACAGCCTCAGCTTGGCGTATCTCCTTGGTGTCAGTCAAAATATTGGTGAGTTTTAAGGCATGTTTATAATAAGCTAACCCCATAAAAGCTCCAATACCTACAAGTTAACCGACCCTTGCCAGAAGAACAACTGACGTAGTGAGGAAAGAATAAGGATTTATCTCATTATGTTCCCATAATGAAATTTCTGGCCAACACCGATAGTTGGTTATTTCGAAAACCTACACTGGAACCGAAACCGATTGTTTGGGAGGTTCTGCTTAAGGATATTTCCGAGTCATATCTTTTGAGTTTGAACTGTCTGCACTGAATTTTTTGTTGCTATCAAACGCTTGCGGTACTGATGGACTAGCAATAATCGGCAGTACTGCAACCTTCTTTATTGCAACGGTTTGTTTTTTCAGAAACTCTTCATACTTGTCACTGTCTCACCTTAAGGTCAAATTTGTTGTATTGAAATGCTCATTTTCGCTAACGTTAAAATAATTCCATACAGCAGACATTTTTCTAACTGTGTAGGACGCAGGTGCGCAAAGAAATATGGGTTACCATTTTAAAGGGGATTATCGGCAGTAAATATCGCCTCATTTTTAACCGTCGGCTGCTGGCCTGTTGTTGCTGTATCGGCTGATACTGACAGATTTTTCCCTTGTTATATACAGCAGCCATGGACAAACCCAAGAAAACTTTGGTTTTCTAACAGTAAATGTCTAATACAAAGGATATTTAACAAAAACATGTTGTAGAGCCAGAATTTTGCACACGTCTTATGGGTTGCTGAAGATATACGTCATACTGGAGCCTATCCCAGGAAGCATAGAGCACAGAGCAGGAGACGTGCAGGAAAACATTGTACACACTACCAGCAATTTAAAGATGCCAATTCACCTAACGTGTTAGCGGCGATTTCCCGAGCCGATATCAAAGATCGGAATCGAGGCCGATCCAGGATTTTTAATTGATTGGTATCGACTGCCACAGTCCGGTCTGAAGCCCAATCTGTTTCCCACATGTCCCTAATTTATGTCAGTCGCACAGACTGTAAGGTTCTGTCGCACGCTGCAGTAAGCCTGAAGCACATGGCTTGAAACTACAAACTAATCGAGATGTCAGCCGTGTGGGAATTCTTTAAATTGGGAACTAAATTTTGCCCTATAGCTACCTGCAATATTTACAATGCCATCCTCTGGAGAGGAGGTAGCAACGGAGTGTCTTTAATACAACAAATCTAATTAGGCACTTGCAGACACATCATAATGAAGGACCGTGAAATTGCACCTACTATATGCAAATGCAAATTTAAATATTTATTAAAAGATCGGATCGGAATCGACAGATATAAATTCTGGATGGATCGAATTGGAACAGGGTACCAAAAAAAGGGGACTGGGAGTGGTTAGATTTTTCAGACAAACAGAGAATCCCAGACAGAATACAAAGTCAAACATCGACCCATCTAACTACTTTGTACCCTATGCTGCTTAAGACACGCTCCAGGCTCCCTGTATAGCAGAAAATTCAGATTTATGCATTCCACTAAATATAAATTGTCCCCATAAAATAATCACTCAGAACAAATGTAGCCACGGTCACTGCATTTGGTTGAACAGCACTTGTCTTCAACAAATCAAAAGGTAACAAGGGGTAGCCATTAGCTATTTCTGCTTCTGTCCAGTCTAATCAGCTGAAGATGATTTGCTGTAGGACATCTACCACTCCTACTGACCTTGACAAACATCCTTCCTTTCATCGGTTACTCGGCAACAAGGGATAAGGAAGGTACACCGGCAGCAGGTAGCTTAATGCTTAAGGACACCCGGCCCTAAAGAGTTCCCAGTGAAATCCCAGGAGGAGCCCAGTTTAGATACACATCAGCGAGACACGTATTGTGAGTCCCCCCAATATAAACTAAAAAAAATATCCAGTTGTATAAAATCACACAATTTAAATTTCTTAAGGAAAGAATCAACTGGGAAATAATGTACATGAGCTGTATTGATACTAGACACATTGAAACCAATCACAATACTTTGAACTCTTCCATTGATGTTCATTTTCATTCATTCATACACTGCAGAGCTGGTGAATGTTATCCCGAAAGGGCCGTTATGTATGCAGGTTTCCACTGCAACTCCCTAATTAGTTTACTAATTAGAGGACTGATTGGCTGAAGAGTCCTCACACCGGAGTTTGAACAGCTGATATAAAGTTTACCCCAAAAACCTGCATACACACTGGCCCTTTGCGGATAAACTTGCCGACCCATCATATATTGCTACAGTTCAATATGAATGCAGTACCCACTTAACATCAGTAGGTGGCAGTAGCTATGAAAAGCCAGGACTGTTACCATACTACCTGGCACGGCCATGTCAGAGATATAACCGCACCATGCAGCATCAAAATCTGATGTGTAGACAGTCAAATTATATATGAGAAACACAGCTTGCAAGCTGAATAAAATTTTCTGGAAAACAAAAAACATTTGCACACATGTGCCCAGTCATCATTGTGTGGTGTTCGCAGAGGTCACAATACACATTGATCCATCTCAGCCAAGACTCAATGCAATGCACACCACAAAAATTAGAACTGGGCCGATTCTGAACATACATTGAACCATATGTGGTACACGACCATTTCTGCTAGGTTAGCTGGATTAGCAACCATAGAGTGCTTTTGTGCATCTGTTACACTTTTAACCCTTCCGCTTTCTCCCACAGGTTCATTACGCACCCCTGCCATCCACTCTGAAAGTCTTCTACTGACAGAGGAACTGGAGAACTCGCGGAATCAACAAAAGGACCTGCTCGGCCCAGTTCAGGACCCTGGGCATAGAGCAGCTGTCGAGTGTACATACTGAGATTCAGAGAGTAGGAACTGGCCATTTTTCACTCGGGTTACACAGTAAACACACAGACGTGTTCATATCCTTATTGATAAACTGTATTCAGACACTTCTGACCAAGGTATGTTTTAGGTCAGAATTGAGGCTACTGTGTGGTCACAGCACATTACAGGCTAACACGTGGGTCTTCATTTGACTACCTTAATTCTACACAAGCAGTACTGAACACACATTCATTTAAAACTCTGACTGACATACACCCAGTAGCCTCTCAACCTTCATATCCTGCCAGTGAACCAGCGGGTCATGGAATAGATTTATTATTTTGCATATTACTCATGTGAATGTTCAAGAAACCTTAACAGATTCCTTAATGAACTTATGTGCTTCAGTTACGCATCAGTAGAAAGTCTGAGCATTTTGGGAATACCCCCTTGGTACAGACATAAACACTTCAGTGTGGCTAAAGATAAGGCCAGGGAAGGCTTACTTTAGTTTGTTTGCAGGTCTTGCAGTCATAATTCGTTAAAGCAATCAGAGCCGGCATTTGTTTATTTTATCAGAGTTGTTAAACAGCTTGCTACAACACAATGTAACACCCCATCCGGATATCCCCCGTGTTACGGTTATCTTAAAGTTAAAAGCTTAGCTGCATATTTTGCAATTTGTCATAAACATCTCGACCGCCCATCAAGAAAGGCGTCATTTACCGCTAAAATCGCGAACGAGTGTTGGTTAAACTAGAAAAGGGCAAGTGAAAATGCTAATTTTCTTGTTTTGTTATTTTGCACCTTTTGTATGTTTCCTTTGATTCTTGTTTGAATTTATTCTACGGATCAGGCACTCGTGGAAATGCAATAACGCAACTTAAGCCCAAATGTTTATTTAATGTGTAGCTTTCCATGGTTATCAGCCTTTACTTCTGTACTCCAGATAATTTTATTTAAAAGCAGGAACCTACGGCACCGTGCCTAGACCCCTCAATCTCCCGAATCATCTCAAATTGCAAAAAGGGTGCAGGGCAATCACAAATCCCCAAGTCAAACTTTCATACTGACTGAGAGGGCACTTTATATCAGGCACGGTGTTTGCATGGATGATGGCTGACGACGCAACAAGTCTGGCACGGATTACATCAAAACACTTTAAAACGACGGAAAACACATATATTGCGGCATAACTTTCAAATGCTCCTCTCGACCAATCGCTTGCCTCGCGTGACGTACTCGCTTAACTAGCTGTGGGTCAATACGACTATAGACTGATGTGTTTGTTAGGTCATAAAAATGAATTAAGAGAGAAAATTACATATATCAGCGTTTGTATAATGACCAGATTCTTGCAGGAAAACACAACCAGTCGGTCAGCACGGCCCGTTTCCTTTGGTCCACGACATTAAACAGTTGGTGGGAGGGGCAGGAACAAATAAAATAGTGTATTTGCTGTGTTTTCAAAATCAGAACTAAGCAAGTGGTTAGTTGAATGCCTATTAGCCAAACGTGCTTGTTAGTTAATCGTATGTAATAAGCGAGACATCTGAAGTAAAACTAACTTATTCTAACTATATCCATTTATGTAAGTTGATTGGGAATCACATACGATATCACGGGTGAAATCCAATTTGTTATAGATAAGTGAAACAAACTTACAAAATTGTGCCTTCTTGTGATCAAGTTTGCGTACTGTATCCTGCAAGCTCTCCAGGCGAACTCTCATTTTTTCGGACCTCCTCATTAACAACTTTGTTTCTGTCTCTATGTCGAAAAATATGCTGCTTGCATGTCGCGATAGATCGGAAAGTTGACGGAGGACGTTTGTCAGCGTGTGATTACAGACCTCCTCCACAGAGGTAAATAAGGTTGTCTTTCCATTTGGGCGTCTGTGGTTCTCCAGCCCCACGGAGGTATCGCCAGGGCTACTCAGCATGGCAACTTTACCATCCTCTTTCTTCAACCTGCACACGCGTGCGGGTCCCACTGTCCGTCGGTGAAAAGGCATCTTCTTTCGAGTAAAAAAAACAAATAAATGCAAATGACGGTCGATTAAAAAGCCCACTTTTCAATATGCACGGTCAAAAATCCCTGCAAAATTTCAGATGCTTTAATTCGGGGATTGCCCTACAGCGGTCCCATTATGCATTACAGAGGATGCTGAGTTATTGTCTTCTCCTTGAAACACAGACACTGGCTTAAACGTGCGAAAAGCGCAGGCAAAACCGGGAGAGGACGCCGCCAACCACCTGTGGAAACTGGAACTGGAGTCTGGCTCAGGAATCGGGGGGCAAAAGACGTGAGAGGAAAAGTTACCTGCGAAATTCAGCCCGAAGTCATGCCTGGTCTGCATAAAATGCGGACTGGAGTTTCTTCCAGACCAGCGAACAAACGAGATGTGTGAATGGAGAGACATCTAGGAAATGTGTTAAGAATAATTTAGCTTTTGTTTTATGAATTTTCGTGTAAATTCTGTTGTATCGCACCACTAAGAAAATGTGTTCATGCACAAGGCAACAATATACGGCATATGGCCTATAGGTTGTAACCGCCGTTACCACGGTGAAACATCACTGACCTTCGAAAATAATAACATGTTAAGATATCATTTGAGACGCGGAAGTTGGACGTGTCAGTTTCAATAAAATATTAATTCTTCCTCTTACCTGTTATTTCTTCCTGATCAGAAGTTTGTTTAAAGTATTTTAAATTTATAGTAAGTTTCTCCCCGACTCCAAAATGAAATACCAAGAGCCTGAGAAATAAACGCTTCAGTACTTACGTGAGGCGCCACCGTGTGGATTCAAATAATATAACAACTGTAGATGCCAAAATCCTATGTATTTCATATATTTGCTTTGTATGATCCAGCCCCTCAAAGGTCAGGATGGAAAGACTGATCATTTGCTTTGGTATTCATGTCCAAAAAAGTCATACCTAAGCAATACTTCCTATGCCATTTAGCATTAATCTGCATTATACTGTATATCATTGAAAGCATTACAATACTATTACTATTTATGTATTTATAACATATTTGTAATTTATTTTCGGGTAAAGCCATTTCAACTTAATTCCGCGCAACATCCCCTCATTTTGCATCTGCTTATCCTGGTCATATTGGGAGATGGCTTGGAGCCTAACTAAGGCAGCACAGGTCACAAGATTGTACTATTTATCCCTGGACAGGATGTCGGTCGAGAGCAGGGCATCCGTACAACGTTTTTTATAACAAATAATAAATATATATAATAATAGGCTAAGTAATAATAAGTAAATATTGTGTAAATGTAATGATTTGGTACTGGGAATTCATATTCGCGCGGTTTCACTCGCTGTACCAGGACGACTCAGCTGTTAATGTGTCACTTACCGTAGAACTACATTCAATCAAACTACATTTCCCACAAGCCACCGCAGCACAAACGCCTCAGCTGCACCAGAAGAAGGAAGTGGGATATGAAAACTTGAGAGGTGAGTGAAAAACAAACGGTTTGTTAAAACACGCATTTCATATTTTAGAAAATACAAGCTGGAGATATGTGTATGAGAACTTGGGCTATGTTGTGTTTGACGCTAACTGGACCAGGACGTTTTAGAAAAAAAGTTAGCTGGCCAGCCAACCATACAGCCAGCTACTTAATATTTGATGAATTAGCTAAATATCACTTGTCACTGAAACTGACAGCGCGATTGTGATTTCTTAGTAGTGTTTAGTTAGGTAGTTCATTTATATTTGTACATATTCCCGTAAAGTATACATCTAATACATCAAATCTAATACATCAAAGGCTAGTTAAAGGTTTACGATGGGTGTCTTCAGGCTCCATTCCTCTGAAACATTAAAGTACATCGGCTTGTGTACTGGTAATTTAGGAAACCCTGAAAACGCATGAGTTGAAGCATTTGTTTAATCTGCATTTGCTTTAAGAAGGGACAGCATTTAATGTCACTCTTCAACTATCCGCTTCTGGGTAAACTTTTTTTGAGTGCTGTTTGCTATATCAGTTAGCATTATGGTTAATATTTCACTTTGCCGTAAATATTAATTTCCCCTAGTATAAACATCTGCCCCGTGCTTGCTTCAGGGTCCGATTGGAGCAGCATGAAATGGAGGAGAAGAAGTTAAAGAGAAAAAGCCCCCGGCCGCCCAGCGCCCAGCCAGCTCATCCTGCGACCACCCGAAAAAATGCGGCGGCCGGTCGCAATCCCAGCTTGGGTAACACGGGGACCACGCAGAGGACGAAGTATAGAAAGTGGGTTTTGGTTCTGATCCAATCGTCACTATCTGAGACTATTTGTGGGCAGCCAAAGTAATATGATCTGTTGTCTGTCATACATTCACGGATGTGTCTAGACTTTTTCATACATTTTACTTAATTTCATGGTGTTTTGGGTGTGCTTGCTTTCATAGTGGGTGAAATCTTATGGAACTAATCAGAAGATTCAGTGATACGCGTGTAAAGTTTCTGACCTTTATAATAGATACGTTTTGTGTTATAGTGTGTTTTGTTTCTTGTGTACATTTATCCTCAGGAATACCAAACCCAAACAGCAAGCACCATCAGGGAAGAGTCAGACTGGCCCCATCCAGCACGCCTTCCTTACCGATGTTTCGGACGTCCAGGAGATGGAGAAGGGTCTGCTAAGTCTCCTCAATGACTTCCACTCAGGCAAACTACAGGCTTTTGGTGAGACGGTCCATATTGTTTGTCTAGATCAGGGGTGGGGAACCCGGTCCATGGAGGGCCGGTGTGGATGCGGGTTTTTGGGATGACCTCTCAATCAGCCAATAATAAAGCAGTAGTTCTCACCTCCAGTCTTGGAGACCCACTGTCATTGGCTGATTGAGAGGCCATCCCAAAAACCCGCACCCACATCGGCTTTCCATGGACCGGGTTCCCCAGCCCAGGGCTAGAGTGTAACTGACAACTGATGATTTCCTGGAACACTGATAATGTTAATACTGCATTGGTTTCTCACCAGACACACTTTTCATTATTTCAAGGACTTCTGCTAGTAAGAAACTAGACACAGCCAGACTGGGATTCCTTGAACAGCCCTGTGCGATGTTTTTAAATATGGATGATCCATAAATAACAGTGTGTCACTGAAAAAGAGGGTAAATCTCTGGTGGAATTTATCACCTTTCAAATTTTGGGAATTTTTACCCCCAAAATCTGTAACGCATTATTTTTTAAATTGTGTTTGGAGTTGTGGTAGTAGTGGTCTGGCTCAGAAGTCAGAGGTAATTCTGATGATTGGTAAATAAATATCATATATTTTTTTCTAGCATTGGTCTTTGTGGTTTCACATCACTGATATGAATATAAAAGAACAGCAGTGGTTTATTAAAGCCACCCTCAGCATATTTTAGTCTTTAAATCTTTTGTTTTAATGCAGGTAACGAATGTTTGATTGATCAGATGGAACATGTCCGGGAGATGCAGGAGAAGCTCGCGCGACTGCACTTTGACCTCTACAGTGAGGTGGATGAAATGCCAGACGACAAGAAAAAGCTTGCCAGCGATAACAACATGGATAAACTTCTAACAAATGTAAGTTTTCTCACATTAACGTTTTTCAAAACTAGGATCATTACAGTTTGTGGTCAGCGGAGGAGGCGACCCGCCTGATTGGCAAAAAAAAGTCAGATTATGAGATTTTTTCCTTACTCCAGATGAGGGAAATAGGTTTCCATGGAAAACAAATCTGTTTAATGAAAAAAAATGGTTACAAAAACCTGGTTGCATTAGTGTGCACACCCATCCAGCACGCGTGAAGGATTTTGCTGTGTTCAGAATCAACCAGTCGCGTTCAGTCTCATCTTATTATATATTTTTTTACCAACTTAGCTAACTGGTTCGAAAAATATCAATGACGCTTTTAATTCAAGATTTAGTCAACAGGTTGCGATCCACTGAGGCAGATAATTGACAACGAAGTGAGGTATACAGACCGCGCTGATATGTTATGCAGGCTGAAATTCCTTTGTTTCATATTGGTCTGTTAATGTACTGTTTCGGTCTCCAAATGCACAGGCATTATGTGATAGGAACTTGGCAGTTTGCTCTGTCATTATAATAGTAGTGTTATGTAGTGCTATATCGCAATTCTTGCGATAATCGTGGATACAATTGCAGCCAGTCACAATAAATTACTGCGATATTACCTGCCACTAATTACAGTTGTGGGTGTGTTTCGCACAGCTTTTCACAAGCCTCATTAAATGCAACAAAATCATTGCCTGAGTCAAGCAAATGACAAATGTTCTTTACTGTCCATGAGGGCAAGCAGTGAGGATCGAATGATTTCAGCTTTTGAGAACCTTTGTTTTTTTTCCATCTTCAGTTGGAGGAGTTGAGCTCATCCATGTATCCTTTTCGTAAGGTGAAGTATTTCTAGGCTGATAACCTGTTGATTGTTACTTGTTTCTTCAGTGACAGATTTGACAAATGTGCCATAATTAAATACAGGTCACATATGAACTATGTTGTGAAAAGGTGGGTATATCCATCCATCATTCAGCCTCTTAACCTTGTCAGAATCACAGGGGGCCCTGTAACCTCTCAGACAGGACAAAGCACAAGACTGGAGTATACTTTGGTTTGGATGGGTGTACACATGCACCACTGCAAAATTACATTTCATCATTTCTAACGAGGACTTAATTGTGTTTTTGAGTCTCCCCGAATGATTATGATGATTATATGAATTTATTAATAACCTAAATTGATTTACACCTTTTGTCCACTTTTGGCCTGTGATTACTCTGGATGATCCTTAATGCTCATTCATTACTAGTCAAAAGCTGAACCTCGCCGAAAGCCAGGATTTGCCAAGAACATCCAGCAGCTGATTGGTGAATGCTTATTAATGACTTGCTATTTTTCATTGAAAGATACAAGAGGCTGTAATATTGCATATTTACATCATGAATTAAGTGGTATGGTGATGCACCCACAATAAAATTACAGGATGGATTTATTTTGGTAGGATGTTGAGGGGTTCAAACAGTGCAAGCACTCAGTTTGCATCCAGGCCTATAGCCAAGATGATTCAGTCATGATTGGGAGTTCCCCAGTGAAGGCCTGTAATTAACATTGTTTCACTGCTGCAGAATCTTGACCAGACAGTGCCTCCTATAGACCTGTCAGGGCAAATTCAGTTTTCATGTAGGTGTGGTGTACTCTTTGTCCCGTCAGTGCCAGTCAGCTCTCCTGAATGGTGCATTGTGATATATTTATTTTTTTTAACATGTCAAGCTTATTAAGGCACTGGACAAATTGGATGACCAAACCTCCGGTTGAGTATTTAATAGATTGGAAACCAGTTTAGGACGTTAAAAATCTGAAAAGTACATGGTCTGAAGTTTCCAGTTATTTACCTTAAAAGTGACAGTGTAAGCATTAAAATAGATGTTCGTTTACAGTTCTGATGGAGGGAATTTCCTCAAATTTCATAACTTTTCATGATTCTTGTGATTCCATGTATACAGTAAGTCTGCCTTGGGAACCCCAGATTGTGAACTGACAGCAGCTACTGCTGTAAATAGATCAGCTTTTATTTAAATCGCTTCCTTCACCTCTGCACAGCTGTGAATTGTTACGTTTATGAAATATATGTAATACGTTTTTATGCATATGACTACAAATAAAATATTGGGCTTCCAAATAACAAAGATGGACCACTATTGCTTTATGAAATAATAGATAAAAATGTTATATGATGACCACTAGCCTTATTTTATGTGATTTGGTAAGATTTTATTCGGAGAAATGCCATAATTATTTTAATTTGCCTTATTATTATGGAATGTATTGCAGATATCAATAAAAGTTGATTATTTTGCACAAAGTGTTGGTATTTTTGAGCAAGCAGGAACATGCGTTTTCTGAAAACAGTTATGATTGTTTGTAATTAAGAATTTGTTTGTACACTGTAAACCCAAAAGTCTAATGCCCTTTGAGAAACTGTAAAGAATAATAATAAGTCTGGTAAAAGTTGATATGATTTCAAATCTTTAAGTACTGTCAACTAATGTAGGAATTTTGATTACTAATGACTCCAGTGTTTTGAGTTGAGTGACATGTCTCACTTTATGTATAGATCTCATATTCAGAAATTTGAGCGGGATTACAGATGTTCACACACCTAAAATTGTTAGAAGATGCACCTCCAAGTTTTGCAGGTGGATTTACATGCAGTTATTTTTGGTTATCTCTTCGTCAGAGTGCTGTTGATACTGGCAACATCGATTTGGTAAGAAAGTTAAGTTCCCTTCATATGATTTTGTATTTCTTTGCCAGCACTGATCCTATTTAGCTGAAGGTATGCTTTATCGAAACTTACCACCAAACCTTGATGGAGGTCAGAGGTGCTGTGGACATGAACCTTCATGGAGGTGGGTGGTGCTATAGGCACTCATCCTCATGGAGGTAGGATGAAGGTTCCAGGAGCTGCAGGCACTCACCCTGATGGAGGTTGATGATCAGAATGACAGTCTTTATGTTGTTCATTTTCATTTGAAATCTAGTGTAGTTGTAATTTTTGGAGTGGTTTCATTAGTTTTTATTAAAATGATGTAAATCTATTTAGTTCATATATATTTTACTTTCGGTTTTAGCCATTTTATTTCTCGGGATAGACTGATAGTTGTACGACTTTGTTGGCTCTAAGTGTCGCGACATAGTGCTGTAGGCTAATTCTATGGTTCGAGTGCATTACACGAGTGGATCAAAGATAAACTAGTAACTTCCGCTAAGAAATGTTTTTAAACGGTAACAGGAAGTATTTGACGTTTATTTTTAATTATTCCAGCTGGTTTCAGAAGCAATATTTATAGTTCTCGTTTAGTCGTAGTTTTTATTTTATTTTCATATTTTATTTCAGTTCATGAAAATGTTTTGATTAACGACAATAACCCCCACGGGGGGCCCCCCCCCCCCCCCCCCCCACGGGGCCGGGGGGGCGCGGAGGGGTTGTGAGAAGGGGGGGAGTGGATGGGTGGGTAGGGACACGGGGTTACAGCCACCCCC
>JAODLD010000236.1:0-15136 GCA_026781065.1 Mormyrops boulengeri | reverse complement strand
TGTGAGTCTATGTTGTTTGTCATCATAAGGGGTCTAATGAGTCGCACTTTGTCTGGTTCCTCACCCAGGACCTGTTTGCCTTTGGTGACCCTAGCAGGGACATAAAGCCCAGGGCATCTTAGCTCCTGGGATCATTGGAACACGCAAACCCCTCCACCACGATAAGGTGTCCGCTCCAGGAGAGGAGTATTATTATTTGGATTCTAATGCAGGAAGCACACAGAGTAAAGTGAGGTAAACCTGCAAACTGCACAAAGACACAGTCATGCCCACATTCAAAGCCAATAGTCAGGAGCAGGTACATGCGTTCAGAGGGACATGGTCAGTGCCCCCTGGGCTTCAGCCTGGGTAAGCCTGTGCATTACAGCCCCTGTATCCGTTATATCATTGTACACGTTATACCACATTAACATGGTCAGAGGCCCCAGGTCTTCACCCTCGGTAAGTCCGTGGATTACAGCCCTTGTACATGTTATGCATGCAAACATCCCAACCTGCAAAAACTCATTTCAGGGAGGTCCCCCTCCCCCGGCAAGAAGGGAGATGCACAGGGTGATGTAACTTCAACAAACTTTATTTCACAGAACAGAATTCTTTTTCAGTGACTATTTACAGAACAATATGTACATGTGTTCCTCTTTCCTTTCTCATCTTTACATTTTAGAACAAAGTTTTTTATCCTCAGATCAGCCTATTTCCTTTCCTGCTTCTTTTGCAAGGTTTCATTGTATTTTGAGGCTGCTTGCTTTGCAGATTTTAGCAATTTCCCCGTATCCTCAATCTCATGAATTTGTTGATCTTGCAAGACATCAGGTTTACAAGTGTTTGGTGAGACATCTGACTCCTGAATTCTGTCTTGATGTAACAGACCATGCTGAATGCCCTTTCTACATCACAGTTAGAATTTGGTAGAATCACCAGCAGCTTCATCAACTGAAAGCTCCTTGAATCTAAACTGCCCTGAGCTCACAGATCTGACCTTGGACAGCTTCCCCCAGAACTCATCAATTGGAAAATTTTTGTAATTTGGCACCGGTGCTTCCAGGTTAGTTGAGGCATAATCCAGGACTTCTAAGTGGAGATGTTCTCTGGCATTTGCCTTCATCACATTAGGGAATCTCTCTGCCAAGGTCAAAATCTGCTCTAGTTTCTGGATTAACCACTGACAGATTTGTCAAGATTTTGTCTCTCATTTGGAACTATTCCTTTATTTTTTGAAAGCTCCTGACATAGAATGTTCTAGAATCTTTAAATTGCTTTGTCTTGTAAGAGGGGGTGTTTCCTCACTTAGCAAGTGCCTCCTTGTCAAGAACCCAACAAGAAGCTCTTTCAGGGTTGCATGTGGTAGAATGGGCTACATCGCAGAAGTCCTGAAACTGTTTAAGTCCCTCTCTTCTTTTTGAGCTTTTCTCAAAGTAGTAGTAGACATCAATTAGCAATTCTTCAGGTGACATTGAGAGCACTTTAGCAGCAGATTTGGCACATATATTAACCAAGTGACTAGGACAGCCAACACTGTATATATGAGGGGCCAGTGCTTTCACTCTTGATAAGACAGAGTTGTTTTTGCCAATTATGACATTGCAGCTGTCACTGCTGAATCCTATGCAATTAGACCATTCATTTCATGCATGGATGATGCAATGCAGTTGAATATATTGTCAGCTTTGGCATCATTGCACACTGGCATATCCACAAATCCAACTGCCACCATATCCTGTGCTTCACTGTAGTACCTGACTAAAATGGCACATTCCTTCTCACACATGATGTCATTGCTTTCATCAACCAAGATACTGTATGGCCTTTTTTCTGTTCGGATTAATCTGTATACATCTTCTAAACATTCAGGTTCCAGTGCCAGGTTCATCATAGCTGCTGTCTTAGTGGAAGAGCATGCATAATTTCTTGCTATTTCTGAGTCTGGAAACATTTTCCTAAATAACTTAGCACAGCCAAGCGAGCCACAGTCCCGGTCCAAAAAGGACGGAGGGGGAAGCAAATAGAGGAGCTCCTGTGCAATAGACGCCAACTACGCAAAAGGTGGAGGAAAGCAACCCCGGAGGAAAAACCAGGTCTCAAGCTCCTGTGGGACGAGCTCAAACAGAAGCTTGCAAAACTCTGCCGTGTAGACTGGATCAGGAGGCAGAGAAAGAGGAAGGAGAAGGAAAGAAGAGCCTTTTTCAAGGACCCCTTCAGGTATGCCAGACAGCTGCTTGATGAAAAACGAAGTGGAAAGCTGGACATCTCCAAGGAAGATTTGGACCAATACATAAAGAATCATTACACCGATGCAAACAGAGAGAAGTCACTTGGATCCCCAGGTTACATACCACGTCCACCACCACCAAGCATCGCCTTTGACACCTTTCCACCAAGGCAGAGTGAGATTACAGAGGTCCTTAGGAAAGCAAGGTCAGCCTCAGCCCCCGAACCAAAGGGCTCTCCTAAAAGTTCCTCAAGAACTGTCCACAAGTGACAGCGATCTTGTGGAAACTCATGAGGGTTGCTTGGAAGAGGGGGTCCATCCCAGCCGAGTGGCAACAGGCGGTGGGTGTATTCATCCCTAAAGAGTTGAATTCTACCGCCATCAACCAGTTCAGAACCATTGCGTTACTGAACGTGGAATGAAAGGTTTTTTTTCTCAATCCTTGCAAGGAGAATGACTAACTCCTTGAAGGATAATGGGTACATTGACACAAGTTGCCAGAAGGCTGGGATTCCAGGGTTTCTGGGGTGCATCGAGCACTCAGCCATGATCTGGGAGCAGATCCAGCGAGCCAAAAGGGAGCGGAGCGACCTCCATGTGGTGTGGCTCGACCTGGCGAATGCGTACGGGTCAGTTCCACACAAGCTAATTGACTTCGCATTGGAATTCTTTCATGTTCCAACATCTGTCAGCACTATCATAGGCAAGTATTTTAGCCACTTCCACATGTGCTTCGCCCTAAAAGACTCCATGACAGGGTGGCAGCAACTGGAGGTTGGCATCGCGATGGGTTGTGCGATTTCTCCCATACTCTTTGTTGCGGCATTTGAGATCATTCTCTGTGGAGTGAGGCAAGTGGTAGGGGGTGTGAGGTTACCATCCGGGGATCGGCTTCCCGCACTGAGAGGTTATATGGACGATGTGACGAGCATCCTACAGACAGCCCCGTGTACAGTAAGACTCCTCAAGTGCCTAGATGAGCTCACGCAATGGGCAAGGATGAAAATCAAGCCTGCCAAGTCCCGGAGCCTTTCGATCAGGAGAGGAGTAAGGACTGATAGGACAGTGTTCACGGCAGGTGGTGAGAAGATCCCCCTGCTATCGGAACAGCCCATTAGAAGCCTTGGGAGAGAGTACACTGCTGACCTCTCGGACAGACAAATGGACAAGCTGGTGCAGAAGCAACTGGCGCATGGCCTGGCAAGGACTGATAGCAGCCAACTCCCCGGGAAACTCAAGCTGTGGTGCTACCAGTTCACACTTTTCCAGCGTGTGATGTGGCCGTTAAAGGTGTATGAAATTCCATCCACCACGGCCAGCAGGCTAGACGGCATTGCCAACACCTATATTAGGAAATGGTTAGGCCTTCCTCGATGCTTCTCCAACGCAGGACTCTTTGGCAAGAATGTGCTTCAGCTTCCACTGAAGTCTGTGGGCCTTGGGTACAAGCAGGAGAAGGCCCGTCTGGTGTTTGAGCTGAAAGAGTCCAGGGACCACACAATAAAAGGCGCGGCAGTAGTTATTCGGACAGGGCGCAAGTGGAGGGCCCAGGCAGAGGTAGACCAGGCTGTTAGCAGATTGCAGCACAGGAAGGTCGTGGGGAGAGTCCAGGAAGGCCGGGCCGGAGTCGGCTGGGGAGAACCAGTCAGGTTCTGGTCGAAAGCTTCGAGAAAGGAGAGAAAGGGCAGGATCGTAGAGGAAGTTGCTCGAGTGGAGCAGGAGCACTACCTCATTAAGGCTGTGTCCCAGGGCAAGCAGGGGGCGTGGACCCGGTGGGAGGACATTATCCACAGGGCCATTACCTGGAAGGACATCTGGCAAGTCCCACAGGTACGGCTCAGTTTTACGTTCAGGGCAGCGTACGACACCCTCCCTTGCCCGCAGAACCTCTCAATGTGGTTTGGGAGTGAGGACAAATGCTCCCTGTGTGAAAGAAACAATGCAGGCCTCCAACACATCCTGTCATCATGTGGAGTGGCACTGGCACAGGGGCGTCTTAGATGGCGGCACAACCAAGTCCTAAGGAAACTAGCAGAGCACCTGGAGATGAGCAGAGCAACTGCAAACATTTCACCAAGTAGCCAAACGGCAAGTGTCTCCTTTGTCCGACCAGGAGAGATCCAGCAGAAATCGCAAGGCGGGCAGATAAGATCACTGCTGACCCCTGGAAAGGTGTGGGAGATGCGCGTCGACCTTGGCAGGCAGCTTGTCTTCCCAAGTGAGATCGTGCAATCGACCAGACATTGTGATGTGGTCCACAGCTGTCAAGCGGGTCCTCATTATTGAGTTGACCGTTCCTTGGGAAGAGGGTATACAGTACCAGCTGCACATGAGCTAAAGCGGCTCAAATACACCCAGCTGGCAGCAGAATGCAAAGAGGCAGGGTGGGCAGCATCCATCCACCCGGTGGAGGTTGGGTGCAGGGGCTTTGTAGGCAGGTCAGTGATCCAGCTCCTCCGCGCGATAGGAACAACAGGGGCAAGGCTGCAGCGAGCGGTCAAGGAGCTAGCGGAGGAGGCAGAGAAAGCAAGCTACTGGTTGTGGTTACGGAGGAAGGACAGTATATAGGGGCAGATACCCTAATAGGGTCAGATGCAGGGAGTGGTAGGGAGACGTCCCTAGGAAACCACTGGCCCCCCCCACCTGGAGATGTACTGGTTAGGGGGCGAAACATTGATGAAAGGTGGTACCAGCTAACGACCCCGCATCTGACCCAAAGTGCACTGGAGGAGGTGCGACAGGCAGAAGGCCAAGCAGGAAATACCATCTTGAACCTGTATACAGTATCCAGTGTGCCTAGACACATGGAATGGCAGGTTATGTTCAACAACGAAAGATGTGAAATACACTTCAGCTGTAGTAACCTTCTCCATGAGACTTTGCTTTTCTGATGAAAAGAACTGAGATATATTGGAGCAGCCTTCCCTGCGCTTAGCCTCCCTAATGTGTTGTGGTCCCTAAAATATGTGAAAGCATAAGATAATTAGCATTTCTACATTGGCTATATCTATTATTTGTTAATTATTTTTTTCTAGTCAGCACACTAAATTACAAAGGCCAATATTATGTATTATTTTGACAATAATATAAGTAGATTATACTTTTACTATTTATGCAAATTCCTTATTCATATTCTATTGCTACTTTACAAAAGTCTTCAAGGAGTTTGGTCTTTTCATGACAGCCTTGGCAACTAACCAAGTGTCGAACTAGTGTAGACCTGAATAATACAGCACATAAAATGACACTTGTTAAACTCACCTCAACATGCCTTTTACAGTCGTTTAAACCACCATGAGCAATGCTGAAATCACAAACAGTACAGTGTGCAACATTGTCATTATTTTTCATCCTTACTAAACAAGGATACACTTTTGTGTAGTCTGAGGTGAAATGCGTTTTATATTTTCGTTTTTTGTGGAACTCTCTCTCTGCCATGATGCTCCACTGAACCGATACCTTTGGTCCCCGAGAAGTTAAATAAAAGCCTGCCCGCACTGAAATCTGATTGGCTTTTTTTGCTAAGTAAACCAATCAGGAAGCTCTCTGTCTAGCACGGGCTAGATGAACAGGCACACACGCAGTGATCCACACATATGCACGTTCTCTCTCTCTCTCGCTCACTCTGTCGTGTGCACGCTTCTCTCAAGTGCGCGATGCACACACTATTGTCTCGCGTGCATGCTCTTGTTTGCTTGCTCTAGTTTCCGGGATATTTTATTCAATTTGCGGGCATCAAGGAGCCGCTATCAATATGTGGGATACTCCTGGAACTTCCGGGAGACTTGGGATGTCTGCAGATGCAGACGTGGTGTTTGCCTTCAGGTGAATCTACCCTGTTGTAATAAAAAGTTGTGGACATAGATAAGAGTTTGATATCTGGCGTGCAGATGCGTTCTCTAACAGTCGCAAAAGTGCAGTATCACTCTTAAGTATATAAGCTTAGCTTGCCACCTTACCACGTGTTACCTCCCCCTGTCGATCAAACGGAAACAGCGCTCCAAAACCATCCATAAACAAGTCAGTATCCTGGCCATGCCTCGTTAGCCATGTCTCTGTGAAGGCCATAATACAACAGTCTCTGAAGTTCTTCTGGCAAGAAACATTTCCCTGGAGTTCATCTACTTTGTTCCTCAGGGACTGGACATTGCCCAAGATCTTTGAAGGAAGAAGAATCCAGTTGAGATTCTGTTTCCTTAGGCATTGTCTGTGTAATATCCTGGACACACTCGTTAATCAAGCTCAGGGAGATGATTACATACAGCCCTCTTTTATTGGCCACTTGGTACTGTAACACTTAATCACTAGTCCATCTAGTTTAATTAATCACTATTAATTAAAAAAACTAAAATTTAATTACTAGACCTGACTGACTGAAATTCTTGAACATGAAGCATTCTTATCTTCTAGTGCGACTCCTGCCTCATAACAGTGTAACTTTCACAGCACACTTGTACTATACTGTGTTTTAAAGATTCAGTCTTTGTGGTTTCACCCTAACCCTTTCTTGGAGATCGGCAGGTGATGTTGGGTTCCCTGGTGTACTGGGAGGAAGAGCCTGAACAGCACAGCCCATTTATACTGATGGCTTAGATTCTGCAGCTGGCTGGCACAACCTAACTGGAGACCTAGCACCCAATTCTCACCATGGTAACATGTGGTTCACATGCACTGTACACTGTTTCTGGCCATCCGCTAACAGATAAGTGACCATTCCCAGTCTTTTCAGGACAGTTGCCTGAAGTCATTTCTCCACCCTTCCCCTGATATTCCAGACACGGATGGGCTCTTCTTCCAGATAAACATGAACAGCTGAGCCCCCACGATCATGATTATCTGATACCAGCACTTCTGACTGTCCGTATGAAGCAAACAGGCCCTGAAGCACCACAATAGTGTTGTAAGAGGTGATGGACAACATTGGAAAAACTATCAATAACCACTAAAAAATACTGATTGTCCTTCTCAGGAAAGTCAATGTGAATTCTTTGCCACTCCTTCTGACCATCTTCATGGATACAGAGGAGTCACCGCGGGCATTTTCTGTACCTTTTGGCAGACAGGGTAAGAGTTCTTGAATTTCCCCATCACGGCCTGGCCACCAGAGGTAACTGTGGGCAAGGGCCTTCATGCAGCGAATCCCTGGATGCCCTTCATGAAGGTCCTCCAGTAACCTCCATCAATAAGATGAGGGTATAATAACTCACTGGGCCCAGAAAATGCAACCTTCTTCTGCTGACAGTTCCTGCCTGCGTATGAAGTAAGGCCTCAGTGCTTCATCCCGCACATAATCCAGCCAACCACTCATTGTGTAATTCCACACTTTGCTGAGTAAAGGGTCTTCCTCAATGTCCTTTGCACATACTGGTAGCTCCTACACATGTGAGAAATAGAAGATTCTTCCGTCTTCTGCTGTGTTGTCCAGCGAAGCTCGGGGTAGCCATGACAGCACATCTGCATTCGCAAGATCAGCTGGTTTCCTGTATTCTATTTCATAGCTATACTGTATGCCATGAGGATCAGAGTCCAGCTTTGCATCTATAATGCTGCCAAGGTTGGAACTCCTCTTTTTGGCCTCAGTATGGTCAACAGTTACTTGTGGTCAGTAATGAGCATGAATTTCCTTCCTTACAAATATTTATGGATTTTTTTTTACTCCAAAGATTGTGGCAAGTGCCTCTTTTTCAATTTGTACATACTTCCTTTCAGCATCATTTAACAATGCAAAAGCCACAGGCTATTCCTCTCCATTCTCCATGACATGAGAGTTTACCTCACCGACTCTGTAGGGTGAGACATCGCAGGCAATCTTCAATGGTAAGTGAGTGTTATAGTAAACTAACTCTTTGTTCTGTTGCAGTAGTTATTTAGCATCCTTAAATGCTTTTGCACAGTCAGTAGTCCAGACCCGTTTGGTCCCTTTTCTCAGTAGATTGTGCAAAGGCTGGAGAAAGGTGGCTGGACTTTGCAGGAAAAGGATGTAATAATTAAGAAGACCTAAGAAGTTATGGCTGCCACTTTTTCCCCAGTAGGGTGTAAGCCATGCTTGTCAATGCAATGCCCCAGATATTCCACACTGTTCTGCATAAATTTCCATTTGGAAAGTTTTACTCTGACGCCATGTTTCTTCAAACATGAGAGGACCTCATCAAGCCTTTTTATATGCTCCTTCTCTGAAGATGTCTCCACTTCTATAGTTTACATTGACCTTATAGTCACCACATATACTGATTGTTTTGTCTGCCTTGGGCACAGTGACGATGGGAGCTGCCCAATCACTTTTCTCAGTCCATGAAATCATCCCTGCTTCCTCCAATCTATCCAACTCTTTCTCCACAGCTTCCTTCAGTGCATTAGGAACTGGACAAGCATTGTAGAATGTTGGAGCAGTATTGGGTTTTATATGGATTTTAGCCTTGAATCCTTGGATACAGCCTTGGCCCTCAAAGAATACTGCCTGGTGGCACTGAATCACTTTTTGAACTCTTGTGTTACACTCCAACTGCATTTTCACTCTTTTTACTGTGAAGATCTGTTTCCAGTTCAGTTACTATTCTCTTGTCTACACTGTTCTTTCCTCCTCCTTTCAGAAAAAGTGTGAACAGTAAACAGTGCATTTACCTGGTGCGAGTCACTGTATCCGGATATCTCCATTGTATTTCTGGATGCAAGCTCCACTGATACTGCAGTATTACAAGTCTGCGAAAAGGTCAGGTCTTTCTCCCATAGCAAACAGCACTGAATCGCATCCAAACACAGTCCTCTCACAAATCGGTCTTTCAAGGCATCATCCAAGTACTGTCCCAAATCACAAATGACTGACAGCTGCCTCAAAGCCATGACATAATCAGAAACCAATCCCCCCGTTCTGGTTACGTTTCTGAAAACAAGACCGTTCTGCAATCACAACCGGTGCTGGCTTGTAATGCAGACTTAGTGCTTTCATCAGGTCAGCATACAGCATGGCACCTGGCAGTCTTAGAGACACCAGATTTTTCAGCAGCTTCTAAGTGTCTGCTTCAGTCATCGAAAGAAACACGTATACCTTCTTGTCATTCCCAACATCATTCACCAACATCCACTGATCCAGACGCTCCACATAAGAATCAAAATCCACCTTCAATTCATTGTATTTTCCCACATGACCCACCTGTATAATGTTAGCATGTCTGATGCTTGCTATTAGTTCAGCACATACCCAGTTCCTCCACCAACATTACTTTGTCCTTTTCTTATATATGGACTCCTTTTAAACCCTCGTCACCATTGTAATATCCTGGGCAGATTCAATAATCAAGCACAAGGAGATGAACACACACAGCCCTCTTTTATTGGCAGCTCGATACTATAACATAAACTTCATTATGGGCCAACCGTAAAGTAACATAGCAACAACAATTTCACATTTTCATAAGGCGGTACTGCAACCAATCTATTAGTCTGACGCCTCCTTGTGTCACACATGCTGAAGGCATGACAGGAAGACAAGTGCTGGAGTCCAGGCGTAGGGGTAAAACTCAGGGTTTATTAAAGGGGTTGACACAATCGGGAGCATGGAGATACACTAGCAATATGCAGACGTCAATGACAGGACTAGGGAAACATACTCTGACGTGGACTTAAATACACAGGACTAATGAAAACAACTCGAAACAGCTGATGACACTGGGATTCCACACGAGGTTAACGAGGGGGCGTGGCATACAGGAGGATTGGTCGAGCAGGGTGTGACACCTTGTTCACCCCACCTTTTCTTCTTAACTCTTGTTGAACCCCCAGTCCCATCTTTCAGAATAAAATCTGATAATTGTTGTATCGTGTTATATCTTACACGTGCCCTACCCCTGCACAGTTCAGTTGCAGCAGCATGCCTCTGGTATACTGTGTTCATGTCCATTAGCCTTTCTACTTAAGTTAAAGTGAGTAATATAGCTTGTAAATATACTTAAAGCATTAAAAGCACTTGAACTTTTAGTCCCTTATGTAACTGTCATTACGTGTGTCTACTGTACATATATTTTGTTAAATAAAAAAGTCCAGGCGTGATAGTGTTTTCCAATCGAAACATTTAATACATGAAAGATGATCTTTCCATTGTGTTAACTGAAAATACAGTGACTATAAAAAGTGTACACAGCCCTGTTAAAATGTCAGGTTTTTGTGATGTAAAACAAATGAGACTACGATAAGAGGGAAATGGTTTATCTCATTTTTGTCTTATCTTTTCATCAGTTCATGTACAGTGGATATAAAAAGTGTATACACCATGTTAAATTGGCCAGTTTTTGTGATATTGTGACCCTACCCCATAGTCCAGAGATATGGAGAATATGGGAGATGGTTGTCACATGTAGTACACAACCAGTATTTGCCAGAATTTCCTGCAGCTCCTTCAGTGTTGCTGTAGGCCTCTTGGCAGCCTCCCCGACCAGTTTTTGTCTTGTCTTTTCATCAATTTTGGAGGGACATCCAGTTCTCGGTAACGTTACTGTTGTCCCAGATTTTCTCCACTTCTGGATGACTGTCTTCACTGTGTTCCATAGTATATCTAATGTAGTGGATTGTTTTTTGTACCCTTCTCCTAACTGATACCTTTCAACAATGAGATCTCTTTGATGCTTTGTAGTCTGTAGAAAACAAAGTGATTACGGATCCTATTGAGGATGACCCTAGCAAGGACCTTACCCAACACTGAAAGCAGTGTTATCCCCCTGTAGTTGCTGCAATCCAGGCAGTCACCCGTCCCTTTCCAGATAGGGACAGCAAGTCCCATTGTCCAGACAGTTGGGGTGACACCCATCTCCCAAATGGAAGCAAAGATTGCCTGCAATGCCAGGAGGACAGTCTTACCATTAATCTGGAGGAGTTCACACCAGACACCACAGATACCTGCGGCCTTCCCTACCCTCAGCCGATTCACCATCTGTGCAATCTCAGCTAATCAGAGGATCAGCCTCGAGAACCATGGACCATGGCGAAATTCCTCAGGGTCCATTTCTGTACCTTAAAAGGTACAATTACCTACGGCTAAGGGTACAATTGGTTGACCCTTGAGGGAACAGCCTCAGTGACAAGCAAATTGCAAATGGTGTTATTTCATTTTATTTTTCATTTTGGCAAGATTTTTGCACTTTGAAAGCTAAATGGTAAAGTGGAGATTATATGTTCAATTTATTATTATCATTTTCTTTTTTGCAGGAAATACCTCACATACTGGATGTTGTCAGTACTGAGAACAGCAAATTGTACAAAGGGTTGCTATACAGCTAGGATTGTATTTCTTAATGCGACACAAGGTTCTTATTGATGTTGGTAGCACTACAGTCTGAATCAGAGGCATTGATGTTCCACTTGTTCATGTTAGTGGCTTTGCACGTCAGTGTTGTAATGTGTCTGCCTGCAAGTGTGTACCTCTATTGAGAAAAGTGGTTGTACCTGTTAAAGGGGATGCCCCTGCACTCTTGGGTCTGAAACCAGATGCCTTTTTGGGCTACCTGGAGCCTGACACTCATGACAGCACTCAGCTGGTCATTACACAGTCTGTGGCTCCTGCAAAGAATGGATGTACTGTAGCTTGTTTATTGAGTCCAACTCATCACGAACTGACACAGCCCCAGGGGTCTGACCTTGGTGTGTTTTACCGCACTGAGGAGGGGGACATGGTTGATGCAGCATTCCAGCCTCCACCCAGTGTTGACACTTCATTTATACCACTTATGGCTGAGTACCCGCTTCTTTCCCCGATCAATAATGACCACTGAGTGATCTGCTGTGTAAATACCAGGATGTGTTTAGGACAGGTAGGGAAACTTCTGTGAACCCAGATTTGATTAAACACCACATTAGGACTGGTGACCAGGTGCGCGTAAGGCAGCATGCTTACCACACATCTCTTGAAAAGCGGTACGAAATTGATAGGCAGGTTACAGCACTAATGGAGGATGGCATTATAAAGGAGAGCAATAGCCTGTGGTACATGACACCCTTGATACCCTAACGGAGTCCAAAGTTTTAGTATCTTAAGATTGCTCACTCCACTGAGCCTCTTGTCACCCATTTGTGTTATTCATATTTGCCTCCCGGTCAGCCAGAGGATTTGTATTAGCAGAGGAGAATAATGGTGTGCAGAGACTGGTGGCATATGTTACCCTCATTGCTGCAGAGAAGCGTTGGTCCACTTGTGACAGGAAGCTGTGGGCTACAGCAAAGTCTGTTCATCAGTTTAGGCTGATGCATCCATTTTCAGCAACCACTTATTCTGTTCAGGTTTGCAGGGGGTCTGGAGCCTATGGGCACAAGGCAAGGAACAACCCACAATGGAGTGTCAACCCATCACAGGACACACTCACACACCATTCACACCCACAATTTGGCAACTGCAATTAACCTCAGCATGTTTTTCCAACTGTGGGGGGAACATTAGCATTTAGGGGGAAATCTTAGACCTTCCAGGGACTTGTGCATCCCCTCTTCCACATGGCCAGAGCATGCTGTACGACACTGCATGCACTTTGGGGTGTAGTGTTACACCTCTCCTCAGTAACAGTTTTGGGGATTCAATATGGTCATACTTACGCTTACCAGTGAGGAGATGAGCTGCTGCGTTTTGCACTAACTGCAGACGATGAATTTGTGATTGATCAATTCCAAAATATGATGAATTGCAATAATCCAACCGGGAGGTTATAAAAGCATGGATAACCTTCTCGAAATCTTTAAGGGGGAGATATCCTTTAACCATAGCTAAAAGTCTCAATTGATACAAACTTGTTTTTATGACAGAGCTCACCTGATTATCAAATTTAAAAGAAATGTGATCAATGCATGTATAGATTTGGACACAGCAGACGTACTGAGGCCATGTGCATCATTGGGGAAGATCTGCAGAGCTCTCAGAAGCTACACAGTGGGACTGTGGGCACAGTTCCCCTTTCAATTTAACCTGGCTGTCCTGTATTTCCCTGTTAATTGTTTATTACTGAGATGTCCCTCAAAAAAGCATTTAGACCCACAATTTGGCTTCCTGGATGTAGTCCTGACACAATTATTGCATAATCACCTGATTGAGATTATTTGAGCTGACCATGATTATTTTGCAGAATCGTTTCCATTTATCTGTATACAAATAGCTGGATGAAACAGAAATGTCATGTTTCTATCACTAGATCCACGTTTTCTACCACGTAAGGTGTGACTGGCACTTGATTAATGACATCTTGTTGCATTTCCGCTGTGGTTTAATGGCACATGATTGGAGAACTGAGCTATACCACCTGTCCTGTTTGTACCTCGCACATTTGCATATGCACAGCATTACACTTAACAGGATATTTTATGACGGTGCCCAATTTGAACCATTTTGTTTCACAACATTTTCACAACCCACATGTCTTACATGTTCAGCGTTAAAGGTTCAGTTGCCCAGTTCTCTAGATAGCTGCCATTGTTGCTGTCAGTAGTAAGGGGTGAATCACTGTCTCGCTTTATAGAATGTCACTGAATACATTGTAAGTTTGAATGGTTAGCTCATTATGTACCAGGGCTGCTCAGAATTTATGAATTGTGCCCCATTCCATTCATGAATTGGAATTTGAATTGAATTGGCCACACATAGCACGATGTTGAATTTAAATTTGAATTGGAATGACAGGAAAAAGTTAATTCATTTCAGTTCATAGGAGTTCAAAGCAATCACACAATACGCAAATATCTTTTAATTTAGGAAAATTTAAGAAATTCTATAAGAGATAGAGTCTCTTTAGAGGGGCTGGAAACCTTCAGGTTCTTGGAATTTTTCCTGTGTTTCTGAGGTCCAGATAATGTGGCATGGGATGCCTCTAAGGAGCACAGCGATAGATTTAACACCCTACTAGATCGTGTTAGTTCCTAATCTGGACTGGGCTTTGCATAAAGCAGCAGAGTTCATTACTACAACCCCTGGCAAAAAATATGTAATCACTAATCTTGGAGGATGTTCTGGTCAGTTGTTTTACTTTGTAGTCCAAAAAACAAATCACAAATATGACACAAAACCATTTAACCTAACAGCTGAACATTCTGGCTTTGTAAAACATACCTCCAAAAAATAAAATGACATTGTTGCAATTAATGGCACATCTTTTTCCAGATGAAGTAGAGGAAAAAAATATGGAATTACTCAATGTTGAGGAATGTTCAGCTGTAGTGATTCCATATTTTTTGCCAGGGGTTGTATATGGCACTTCTGGGTTGTGTCATGAGTCATGGAAATGTCCACTATGACAGCAATATTGGTGAGAGACACATACAGTTCCTTGACAAAGACAGTGCCCTGCTGAGAGCTCAGATATTCAGGAGAGCACCTGGGGAGACAAAAGCAATCAATAAAATGACTTCTGCAGAACCAGGGACACACAGGGGACATAACAAATAGAATTTTTATTAATATTTTAAATTATTATTATCTGTATTAATTAAATTCTATGTGATTGCCTTTAATCAGTGAGGCCTATTTTTTCTGTACACTCAAAAGTTGAGAGTGACATCTGCAATCATCCCTACTAATGTGTTTACTAGATATACCTGTACCTTCAAATGAGGAGCGGAACCCCTGCAAAGTGGACAATGCCAAAGCCAATGTCCCACAATCATTCTCAGCCACAGTACACTAAGAACTTCCAAAAACCCACACAGCTGCCTCATGCAACTCATTCTTTGGCCGACACTCCTAGAATCAGCACTGAAGAATGGGAATTCCTGTTGGAGATGCTCAAGTGGCCTTCACCCACCATAGAAAACCCCACCCCCACTGAAGCCACAGACCCACGCAAATGCACCTTCACTGTGCTTAATTGGAAGGATAACTACACAGTTGGAGACCATGTAAATGTATCAGTGGTCGCAAGAAATGGCAGAGGAGTTCCTAAAACATATGGAGGGGACTTCTTC
>JAODLD010000235.1:0-15173 GCA_026781065.1 Mormyrops boulengeri | reverse complement strand
ATTTCAAACGTAGATGTATTACTGCTGAAAGCCTTTTTTTCTGCAAAAGTCCTGTGGCGGCCCCTTGACGTTAATTAGTTCGAAGCTTATTTTCAGCAGCCGCTATGTTGAAACAGCCAGGAAATGGAAGTGTAGCTGTCGTTGCGCTATGAAGGCGAACTCCCTGACAAATAATGCGTATTTACATCATAAGTAAATGTTCATTGGAACAGATATACACGTTTTATTGGAAATAATGTACTACGGATATACAAAAAACAATAATGGCCAGTGGGACAATTAATTCATGTCCGCAACGTGGAGTACAGGCCTATGTGTGTGTTTATACATACATACACACACATACACATAGGCCTATACATACAGTTATATATGCATTTATATATGAAAATTATATATACATTTCTTAGGTTCTTAAATAGCATGCTACGAGGTACATAAAATGCATATTTAAAATATATATATATATGTTGTGAATGTACTTTCCCTTTGTTTTAAATTTAAGGCGATGCTCCTTTAAAGATCTGGTTGTGCTCAAAAGAAACTTGTAAATCACGGACGGCTCAGCTCAGTTGTCCAGATCTCAGGTAAGGAGTGAGATGGACTGGCATCTATGTTAACTGTAATTCAGGTATCAGTGCATCTTACACATAAGTGTCTTTGAATCTGATAAGTCACGGTGGCGACGTCGAAAATTTACTCACTACTGAGACTTTCAGTTAGTGGCCCTGATGTGTAGCAATAACTGCTCCTACTAACTGAGGTAGTCTATTAGTTTACTTTACTCAACGCATTTTTTCATTTAACAAAAGCAATCAAGTGGTCTTATGACCCCTTTTTAATCGCATGTAGTGCCTGGTACGTTTTCGCCTCTGCTTTCTTCGCTTCGCCCGAATCGTGGTCAGTGAAGCGATGCAGCGCAGTCGATAGGGGTGGGTCTGTGTGGTTTGTCCCCTTGGTCTCGTGTTTTTGTCGTCGCGACTTTTCAGTCACCAAACCCAACGCAGTATAATCCTGCACAGCTGAAGTCACCAGGTAAGACAGGTTCATGAACTTTTAAGACATTTAAATAGGTCTATTAATATGAACGTTTTATTTAATAGAGAAAATGAGTTGATTTTTGCTTGTTATTTTGCTTGTCATTCAATAAACGATATATGTAAATAAATAAATGGTATGATGAAGAGAGGGACGTCTGGGTTTCCCTGCTTAGACTGCTGCCCCCGCCACCCGACCCGGAACAGCGGTAGAAAATGGATGGATGGATGGATGGATGGATGGATGGATGGAATGTCAGGCGGGAAAAACATAAATCCTGAAGCTAAAAACGACCTAGACATCCCAAACAGCTCAGATAAAACATCATCGAAATATCTGAACTATTTTATGTTTTAGTACGAAATTATAATAAAACACTGCTGTGAATAAGGTGAAAAACGGTCTGAATGTGTCTTGTCAGATTTAAGTATTATACTTAATATTATTTAACAGCTTATGAAACCTTTTCTTTTCAGACAGATACTGTAATGGACACATTTAAATGCGACGACTGTATTGTCATCACGATACCGCTGGTCAAGGGCGACCACGGACAGTCAGAGACCTTGACGCCGGACAAGTTTCACTGTGTGTTTAAAGATTCATACAAGGTCTTTCGTAAAGGACAGCCCAAAGCGCTAGGGGTGCGTCTTGTTATTATTATTATTATTATTATTATTATTATTATTATTATTATTATTATTATTATTATTATTATTCTTTTTTGTTGTTCCATTAACAACCACCACAATAATGAATTTAATTTCTTGGCTTGATTTTTTTCTTCAGACCGCACAGATTGTCATCGGGCTGCTTGTTATCACTCTCGGCTTGGCGCAGATGCACGAAAGTCCAGTTATCCTGATATATACAATGCCCAGCGTTATGGTAATGTAGCCCTTACTCATCTGGAAAAGTGACGTGTTTTGTCAATATTGTATAATATATTTAAACTCACCCTGATTATTGTATTAAATCAGTTCTCATACAGAGAACTTGACTTGACGGCCATTTACTTGACTTGATATTTGAACTTCGGATGTTATCAGCTGAAACAAAAACACTTCCGATTACTAAATTTATTACTTACTTAGTATTTATTATATTTTGTAGTTTTTAGCTTCTGGGATTGTATCATATGCCGCTGGGCACTCGCCAAATATGTGTGTGGTAAGTCTCAAATGACGTCTTTCCTTCGTATGTTAATACACGTCTGTTAATGTTTAACGACAAAACACAAGTAGCAGACACCTACACTGTCAGAGTAAAGGGTACAGCCCGGGTATAGTTTTGTTCCCCAAGGTACCAACAACATTAATATACCGCTGATAGTTAAAATATAGTTCTTCGAAGTCCATTTTGTTGTACCTTGGGCTAGACGGTGCATTTCCCTACAGCTAGGGTACAGTTGGCAGACCCTTGAGGGTAAAGCCCCAGTGACAAGTAATTGTACCCTCAAAGGTATATGTTGGCACTTTTATCTGACAGTGTAATACTACAGCTCTCAGCTCTGGTATGATATATTCACACTTCCGTTGGGTGAACAAATGTGTGCTGCTTAACTCACCTGTACCTGTGTTTTCTTTTGTTCACAGACCAAAACTTCATTCACCCTGAACATCATCAGCTTATTCTGTGCTCTGACTATACTGGGTTTGTGCATAACTGTTATAAGCGCCCATTGGCCACCATGGCATTATGATGTAAGTCTACTAGACCAAAGATGTTAAGATTCTATATTTAGTTATTTTGGCAGATAAGTCCAGCATTAAGGCTATGAGAGGTAGTAATATACAAATTTATTACAGTTTCTTTCATGATATACAGAGGCTTCTGTAATTTTATTACAAGTAATTTTGTTTTTCATCACAGGCCTGTACTGGATGAGTGTAAATGGATGCAGGCCTATTTTATTAACAGTGTACAGTCAGATGTCTATAGCAATTTTAATTCATCATATAAACGGTTTGATATACTTCTCAGCATGAGTAGGTCTGTAAGATGCATTTATATACCACATGGAATGTATTTGTATGTAGTATAAATTCTTTTCTGTTAAAAAAACCTTCCATACTTCACTCTTTACAGATTATTTTCCAAGGGACCAATGTGATTATTGCAATTCAGCTCTCGCTCCAGGTGATTGTGGTGACAGTTTTAATTTACTGGGAAAGTAAAGCAGTATGCAGGACTCACTTCAATACCCTGGTATGAGAAATATAAATATATATGTACTTAAAAATACATTTTATCTACATCACTATAATTATAAAAGCTAGTCTGTATAGATAATTTTATTTTTCTTCACTCATTTTCAGCCTTTGATCAACTTAAAGTACGTCTGAATCCAGCGGTGGCTGGATTTTTGTCCTTTGGAAAGTTTTGTCCATGAGACAGTGGTCATCCTCTCAAGTTTTTAGTCTGTTTCTTCTTCTGATGGCTTCTACAAGGTGGAATTAAGACCTTCAGTGAGGAATAGAGAAGTGTTCTGAAAATAGATTTTGGCCTGTCACAGACGAGGGTTATAACTCTCACGAAGCTGAGAAACAAACATTCGCTGTATTAATTTTTTACTACAATGTTACAACAACAACAACAAAAGGCATGTAAAAACTGCAGAAGCTCCATTTCCGGAAAATATAGTTTTTAAAAAACATTTCAATGTATATAAATACATATTTGCAGGACAAATAAGTATGCTCTTGCAGGAAAACTCAAAATATTTACATATATTTTCATCTTTAATTTTGTATCCTGAATGAGACACATTGTCCTGTATTGATAATGTGCACTATGATGTCAGCAGTACCTTTTTAAAAATACAAGTGGTGATTATTATCATTTCCTCTTTAATTAATGCTATCTGGTCCTCATTGTATATATATGAAATATTTTTTATGTTTTTTTGTTTAGATTGAAAAAAATGTTTGCATGATTGATTTTATTTTCACCATGTGTTACATTTTTATTATTCTTTGCCAAAAATAATGGGGTTATTCAGAAAGATTTTATTCATTCAGGCATAAAGCATAATCAAAATGTGAGCCATTTGTAAAGCCAAATAAAGCAGTCAGTCTTATTTCTGTTCTGGGTGTGTCTTTCTCTTTATGCTCTCACAGGAGATCATGAAGCAGCAGAGATTTCGGTGTGGACTGTAGGGACACGTCCCTATCAACCTGTAGGGGTATATGTGTGTTTAGGCGGGGAGGGGGTTGGGGTCTGATTTGGCCCCTGCCAATGTTGAAACCAAACCTATTCCCTTGCATTTTCCCTTAATCCTTGATCCTAAGATGCTGAGAGTTTCAGTTTCAGAATGATTAACATTCAAAATGCTGAAACAAGGGAAACGGGGGAGACGGAAAGAAATAATGAATGCCAAAATATAATGGGGGGGGGGGGACTCAAAAACTTCCAAATAAGGAAAAAAAAGGGGTCAATATCGATTGGGAACCTGACCCCCTGGCGTGTTAACTTTACAGAATTCATTTTACTTACAGAACCCTGCATCACTCATTTAAATGTTGCAAAACTATTTGTGGTGGATTCAACTGTCCTTCAAAAATATAGCTGTTGCTTAAAGGGGAAGTGGTTCCTATGTGCTGCTTTTACATTTCAACTATAGAGTCAGCAGGAAATGCTAAGAAAAAACCATCAGGCCCATTATTCTGAGCTCATAATCAAATAGTGCTGGAAAAACTGCCAAAACCAAGCATGTTTCCACCCTTGCTCTGTATGACACCTCAGTCGTGCAAATGATTGTGGTTGGAAAAAAAGAATGAATTAACCACGAGTACATATTTGGCACCCTGCACATGCTAGTAATGTACATTAAGATGGTAGAAAACAGCAGCTGAGAAAAAACGTATAATACCTTAACCCTTGCTTAAGGAGCAGGGCCATTTTATAGGCCTACTTGTGCATAAAACAACCTTGACTAGCAATGTCCAGTGCAGGGCACCGGTGTCATACATTATGCTAAAACAGACATCATTTATCATTAACAATGCAGAGATGGTGAATCCATGGATAGCACCGTTTCCCAACATGTCCAGCAGTGGGGGGTTTAGTCCTTTCCGTCCTCTATATGAGTGGAGTCGGCTTGTTTCCCTGCATTCAATTATGTGGAATGACCCCTCTAATTGCCTATATTGTTGAAAATATGTATGAATTGTGATGGACAGGCAACCTGCTGCACCCCTGCCAATTCTTCAACCACGAGTTAGGCCTACAATTTGCCTGCATAACACAGAAATCCGACGTACTACTTACAGTACTATGATTATTTACATGCCACGTATTTGATTATCTCGGCCGATAAGCGCCGCTCTGTCAGGATGGGCTGCAGAGTGGGCGTGAAAGGATTATTGATAATATCTTCGCCTCCCCCTCCACCCATCGCTAGCCCCCCAGATTGGTTTCTTTGTAAAACTCACTCTACAATAGGTCGCAAACCTCTGTTCTATAGGTCCCCGTACTACATTAGCGATTGGAACGTGGATATATAATAATTAAATGTTTACTTAAAAAACAATGACACCTAGTGGGGACTATAGCATGCAGCGCTCTAGGAAATGCGCTATATTCCTGCATGAGGACAAACAGGAGATCAAGGACAAATAATCTGATTTTTGGCCGAAGGGACAAGAAGCAGGAATAATAGTTCGGTCGGTGGAAGCGAAGGTGTGAGACCACTAACTATACAAAATCACTCTATCAAGGAGTAACGTTAGATGGCGGTGCTTTGGAGTGATTAGGCCTACAAAAGCAGGAAAAATGGTGTGACTGTGTATAACAATATAATTTTTTTAATGCTCTTTAAATAGAAATCTGCCCCAAGCAGTATCACAAAGGGTAAAATTATTCTACTACGAAAGCCAACTCCATGTCTGAACAAACCGAACTTACTTGCGTTGCATTTTTCATTTCACTGGGAACAGAAACACTATGGATCTGGAAACGCTTTAATTCCTTCTTTGCCTAATTAAATATCCCCCATTTCTCGGGACTGCTGCCTCTGGACCGCACTGCACACGTGACCCCGATCAAGTTTCACTCCCTTGGATCCGGTGCGGAATTCCAGAAAAAGGGTCGGTCGTTATTCCGAGTCAGACTATCAGTGTTGACCTTGCTCATGACTTGGATATAAATATATACAAGCACCTTTACAAGTACGGGTTTTCTTGCGGAGAGCACGCACAACTCAACAGTACGACGTACTTTTTATTCCGCATGCATCAGCTCATTTTTCGCTGTTAAATAGCCTACAGATTAAGGCTGATCATTTCACTAACCGGCCGCTGGTTAACTCAGCGATCGCGGATAGAGGTCGATTAACCCGAAAGAAAAACATTATCCGGTCGCATTTAGCTAGAGTTATGGCGACCCAGACCTTGAGCAAAGATGATGTCAGTTACAGGCTTCATTTCCGCATGATCAACGAGCAACAAGTGGAGGATATTTCCATCGAGTTTTTCTACAAGTCTCACACGATCACGTTGCTCACTTGCACCGTGATCAGCTTGATGTACTTCGCTTTTGCAAGGTGAGCGACGATACGATTCGCGTCTTGCAGGCGCCACTAACTTGCAGCAATTTACTGCTCGATAATGTTTGTCATGGTCGCGTGTTTTGCTGATTAGCAGCATACTCATGTTGCAACAGCGATGCGAAAGGTTGTTTCCTTCAGTCATAAATGTCCAGGTTACGGATTTTATTTACATTAGGGATTGGTGTGAAAACAGATCGCCGTTAAACCGGAGGCTCCTGTCATTTTAAGGACCTCCTTTGGCAGTTTTGCTTAATTTGCAAACAGGAATATTCCCACGCTTCGTACTTTCTCGCTATGGGGACACGCCCACCTTAAATGATATTATACTGGCGCCAGATTTTTGTTTGTTAGTGTCCAGTTAATCGTTCATAACTGCACTCGGAATCTTTTGCGGCGTAATCGCAAGTAAAAGTAACGTGTTAAAAGACTGGGTGATTCCTGTGAATAGGCCTCCATTTTCCAACTATCTTGTTTCTCTGTTGTATTTGTCACTCCGACCGAGTGCGTTTAATAGTTCTGTTAGCCGTCAGAGAATGTAATGGAAATCCCACCGACCCTTCTGTCAAAACATAGAAAACAGACACGCAGATATTGCAGTAAACTCCTTTCACGATGCCGACTGTACCCAAGCGATTAAGTGTCATTTCCACCCTATCTTTTCATATAAATGGATGAGACAGAAGTTCGCGTTCTGCGTTTTTAAGTAGAGCTAAAAAGTGCAAGAAAATTTACAATTTCTATGTGTGTTTAACTCTGTATTTAACTATTTTAAACCCTTGCAAACCTGGCACAGGCAACTGAGCTGTATCTGGTGGTCATTCCTCTAACAGGAACGACACGGATCCAGACAGCAACTTAAGGGTGGGCTTCCTGCTGGTGATCTTCTTCTTTCTCATCATTAGTGTCCTTGCCTTCCCCAACGGTACGAAACTTTTACTGATCCCACTTGGGCAGTAAGTAGGAATGACTGATCCATGACATCAGCTCCTTCACCTTGGGAAACTGTATGGATTTGGATTGGATGCGCCATATTGTAACTCACAGAACTTTATAATAGAAATTATAAGCCATAACTTTGTGTCCGTTTCAGGTCCGTTCACGAGGCCACATCCAGCGATATGGCGCATGGTTTTCGGTGAGTCGCTGTTTGTATAACCATACAAAACATGTCGCTGACTTTAGCTTACTTTTAAAAATTAAGCTGAGGGATAATTACAATTGTATTAAATGACTGTCTAGCTTCAACGGCAGCGAATTCCCTGAGCTTTCCTGGTGGTTGTTTCCCAAACGCCCTTTAGAGGTGTAGTGCTAATTAGCACCTCTGATGGGGCCACCGGAGAGTTTTGTTCTATAAATTTGTGGCCGCAGTTGTCATTTCCCTGTGTGGATCAATTAAGCTGGACATCTTGTCCCTGGGTCAGCAAGGGAGGGGCTTGTGTTTCGCTTCTTTAACCAATCACAATCTTTATTGGATGACGTCACCGCATCGGTGTGTGTTTTTTTTTTTTTCTTCTCATTTTCAAACTCAAGGCTTCCAGCCATCCAGCTATCAGGTCAGGGGTAGTGTGCGAGTCAAGCTGAGCCTCTGTGCTTGTGATCAGAAGAGTGCCGGTTCAAGCCTTGCTGTTGTTGTTGGTGTTATAATAACAATAATAATTATTATTATTACTATCGCCATCATTAAATAAAATCACCCCCTTACATGTTCTCTGTGTCATGTACATGTTTAGTTTACATGGTGTGTTAAGTTATAATGATGTCTTTAAATCATACTCATCCTGTGGGCACTGCTTATAACATCAAGCATACCTCATCTTTGTTACTGGAGCAGAGGATCTGTTGGTGCCCTTTACAGTATATGAGCAACATCTCAGTTTGATTGAGAGTCCAGTTAGATTTTCACGTGCCTGGTGATGTGAGGATGGGGGCCAGCCAGTCACATCTCACTGCGAAGGTCTGTTTCCTGCAGGTCATTGTTAGGATGCGCGACTGTAGTGTGCGTGTCTTTGTGAATGGGTTAATTTTTTTCTCAGCTATTCAAAATGTCAGCAGAAACACATTTGAGCTTATCGTCTAGGGGTGAATTGCAATCAACAGAAAATATGGCGCTGGAGTATGTCTCCTAGTTAGCGTTTAGCTTTGCACCAAGTTAGCACGGAACCTCAGTACCAGATGTAACTTAGTCACAGAAAATAGTCCAAATTTATAGACTAAAAAGATCCCAGTTGAAATACAAAAGAACAGCTACTGCCCACTATTGGATACTTAAAAAAATCTTACTCTTAATGTGGACTAAGCTCCAAATCGCATACTTTGGCCCAGAATAGCACCACACAACGATCACAATCATTTTACACAATATTGAAATCATGAATCAGTAACATGATTATTCTTATTTTTATTGCTTATTTCTAAACAGAAAACTACCTTTTCCACATCATATTTTATCAGCCTGTATGTACAGAGTTTATTCAAAATATGATGTGAATAATACTGAGTGTAGATTTTAAATGCTTTAAGTAAATTAAAATGAAACAGAGTGTACAGTGATAAAAGGAACATTATTACTGGAAAAGACTGTGGGCAGCTTGCAAACCAGCAATGTTAACCCTTTCATTTCAAAATGTACTCACCTTTTGTTTTGTATGTTCAGTGCTGGGGAGTAACTAGTTACATTTAATTACATAACAGCATTACATTACAAAATAAATGTAATTGTAACCAGTTATGGTTACTGAGAAAAAATGTGTAAATTTCAGTTGGTGATTACAAAGGGGTTACATCTGAGTATTCTTTTCAGTAAAAAGCTTATATGTAGAATATAACACTCAGTTTATTGCTTTGCATCTTTCTACTGTGCAGAAATGCCTTCTTTTGTCACATTTCCAGACAGCGGACGTCAGCAAAGCCATTGGGACATTTCAGCTTTATTGCGCAGATTAAAACATTTATTAGAAAAGTAATCAAATGTAATAAGTTACATTACTTTGAAGTAATCAAATAGTTACATTACTTAATACTTTTTAAAGAGGGTAACTAGTAATCTATAGCCTATTACTTTTCAAAAGTAAATTCTTGTGTCATATGTAATAAATAAAGGCACATTAAATACGAGTGTGTAATTTACATTTTACAGCACTCCGTTACTGTGACTCAACTGGTTGGTTGAAACAAAATCTTGGTCAGGATCTGTACTCTTTGGACCTGAAATCTCCACCTCTCGTCAGAAACTAATTCATTTATTGACCGACTGACAAATTATAATATCTAGTGCTGATTAGTAAGAGAAAATTCGCATTGTTACCCGCTTTGGAAATCAAATCTGTGACCGTGTTCAACTGCGGCTTTTTGTTTGTGATTTTTTGCACTTTGCACTCTGCTGTTGCTGTATATGTTTCTGTACATATGATATATATGTTTCTTGCTGTATGTATGTTCTGTGTAAGTACTTGAAATCAAGGAAAAAAACGGAGGGAAATCCCTTGTATGTACAAACTTCTGATTCTGATTTTTGCTGCAGGTCTCAGTGTTCTGTACTTCCTCTTCCTGGTCTTCATCGTCTTCCTGAACTGGAAACAGGTGAAGAGCCTGATGTATTGGCTGGATCCTGATCTTCGCTACGCCACCCGTGAAGTCGAAGTCATGGTAACCTGACTTACATGGGGAATGGGATTTTCACTGCCCGTTCTTGCGTGAGAAAACAGAGCGGCTGTAAAGGCTGCTCCTTCTGCCCCCCCGCTCCGAAGGAGTATGCGGTGAACTGTCACGTCATCACCTGGGATCGTGTCCTCAGCCACTTCGACATCTTCGCCTTCGGACACTTCTGGGGCTGGGCCATGAAGGCGCTGCTCATCCGCAGCTACGGACTCTGCTGGACCATCAGCATCACCTGGGAGCTGACGGAGGTACGCCCGGTGCAGCCGCGAGCCGGCGGGCAGGAGAACGGGGCCGTCGCGTAGTGCTGGCGAAGACCCTGGCGCGCAGCAGCCTTGTTGGGCTGCCTCAAACCACCAACACCTGCACTCGTATGGAAGATGGGCGGTATTTGACTTATATGGATCCAGAGAGTAAAAGTTCAGACCAAGATTTTGTTTCAACCAAACAGTTGAGCATAAAGAGTCACAGTCACAGAATATTCAACTGGTTGGTTGAAATAAAATCCTGGTCTGGACTTTTACTCTCTGGACCTGAATTACCCAAATCTGGGTATGTGCATGCCTGTGTGTGTGAATGGTGATGGGCAGGTTAGCAGCGTCATAGCGCCCAGTGAGCCGGCTTTTGTTTGACGTGGCCTGATCAGATGGCCATCAGTCTCACCTCGCTCGCAGTCGAGCTAAAGCAAATGACCGCCCCCACCCATACTTCCAGCTGTTCTTCATGCATCTTCTGCCCAACTTTGCTGAGTGCTGGTGGGATCAGGTGATCCTGGACATCCTCCTGTGCAACGGGGGAGGTATCTGGCTGGGCATGACCGTCTGCCACTTCCTGGAGATGCGGACGTACCACTGGGCCAGCATCAAGTAGGTCTGCCATTTTCTGAGTGCTTTTCGGTAGTGTTGCTGACCACCCACCCAGTCTATGAAAGCGTCACCCATTGGCTGTGTGGCGTATCAGGGTTATGTACATGTTTTTTTGACCTGCAGGGACATACATAGCACCACGGGGAAGATCAAGCGAGCCGTTCTGCAGTTCACACCTGCCAGCTGGACCTATGTCCGCTGGTTTGACCCCAAGTCGTCCTTTCAGAGAGTGGCAGGCGTCTACCTCTTCATGATTCTCTGGCAGGTGAATTTATATTCTAAGCCAGTGTTTCTCAACCCAGTCCTTCAAACCCTCAGATAGTCCATATTTTTGATCCCTCTCAACTCTCTGCTCCCTTGAACCAAAGGATCAAGCAATCAAGAGTAGTGAATTCCTGGTACAGGTATGCTGGGGGCTGGGAGGGAGCAAAAATGTGGAGTATCTGGGGGGTCTCTGGGGACTGGGTTAAGTAACACAGATGTAAGCAACTTGGCATTTAGGCAGATTTTTGTTAGCCCGCCATTGCAGAAGGAACCCCAGTCATGGCCATTCATAAAGATTTCGTTGTTCTGGTCCTCTCTCCTCAGCTGACGGAGCTCAACACATTCTTCCTGAAGCACATCTTCGTATTTCAGGCTTCCCACCCCCTTAGCTGGTGTCGGATCCTGTTCGTCGGCATTATCACGGCCCCCACCGTGCGGTAATATTACTGCTTTATTTTCTCCACTACCCGCTAATTCTTATCTGCTCCCAAACATGATAGACACACACACACACACACACAGCATGGTGATACTTTTTATACTTGATTTCAATGATTTCACGGGCAAAGCTCTTTAACAAATATCTAATAAACCACTTCACTCACAAAATAAAGCTTTATTCCAATTTATAGTGAAATGTGTACGGAAATGCTGCATTTTTCTCTGGACTCATTGAATAATGTGGTCTTATGTAGTAACATACTACACCGGACCAACACATTCTTCATCTCTTTCCAGTTTGAGATTTATGTTCTGTATATACACTGATGTATTCAGTCTTTTTAATCGCCTGTTCATTTCATCTGAAGTGCTGTGTTATACACCCCACCAGAAAGCTGTTTGTATAGAAAACCATCTTCATGTTTTGAACTGGAATTGTTCCTGTTTTGTTTTAGACAGTATTATGCTTATCTCACCGATACACAGTGCAAAAGGGTCGGGACACAGTGCTGGGTCTTTGGGTAAGTGATTATTCACTCTAGGTTTTAGATTATATAAATAGATTTTAAAACATTTCCTTGCTGCATCGCATAGCTGCATTTCCTGTCAGGATTCTTCCCGTAAACAAATGTGTATCCCAGTTAGGTGCTTAGGATCATGGACTGAACCTCAGTCTATGCTAAGCACAGAGCACTTTAGTGTATTAACTGTGTGCATCAAGTCCAGCTACAAACCAGCTGCAGACACACCCTAAGCAGCTTTCTAGTCAGATGTACAGTATCAGGCTGGTATTTGTCTCTACCCAAAAGGTAAACTGCGAAAGGTTTCATTTAATCATTGTGGGCTGCTGTCAAACTTCCTGATGTGACACATCTTCTTTCCTGGGAATATCCTTATAGCCTTTTCGCCTTCCATCCTGGCATGTGGGGGAGCGGGGGGCGGGGGTTACAGTTCCGTGACACACAGGGTCCAGGGATTTTTGCGGAAACGGGACCTTCGTGTGGTGCTGATTGCCTTTTAACACAGGGCCATCGCCTTCCTGGAAGCCCTGGCCTGCGTTAAATTCGGCCAGGACCTCTTCTCCAAAACTCAGGTCCTCTACGTCATCCTCTGGCTCCTGTGTCTGGTAAGATCCTGGATCCGTGTCTCCAGGTTTGGGGTGGGGGGCAGTTTCAGTTTGTGTGTGAGTGTGAGCAGACCCTGTGATAGATTGGTACCTGATAAACAGCTGTGGAACATTTATGATGGATAGATCTTAAATAGTGTTCATGACACATGAACACGATGGAACATGAAGATCTGTGTAGGCTAAATCCAGAATGTGGTTGTATACTTATAGAAGTTTCTAAACCATCAACTCCAGGATGGTCCAGAAGTCTTTCTTTACCTGACGCTGCTTGATGTGTCTCTATCTTAAGGCCTTCATCACATTCCTCTGCCTCTACGGGATGGTGTGGTACGCGGAGAGGTACGAGACACATCACAAGGTGAGTGTGGGATGCCCCTTCCCAAATGCCCCCCAGGCATACCCATCCCCAAATCACTGGCTCTGTTCCCCGGCAGTATACCTGGTCAAATCTCAGAAGGGGCAGTATGTAGAGCATCAGTATTCTTTGTTTGGAGAAGTGAACAATGGAGAGACCACTAGACAAATGTGTCATGTTTGTTTACATACCTCTTTTTCAGAACCATTCAGAATGTGAGGATTCCTACGACAGAGATTCGAAGTACTATTGGCCTAAAAAGATCAAAGGTACAGAGGTATTCTGTAACTGAAAAAACCTGTTGGATATAAACAAAGTGCGACGAATTACATAGCCTGACACATCTAGTAGGTAAATTGGCTCTCCTTAAATTAAGGGACAAAGTACCTTGTCTAACAACAGTTTTTTTTCCAATAAAATGTAATTGAAAGGCAAGTTTTACTAAGTCGTTTCTGAAGGACAGATGAAAATACTGTGTGAAATGTATTTTTCCTGTACTTTCCCCCCGGTCTGAACTTCAGGAGAAGATTCAGAGGTTGCCTTTCGCTCATCCAAGAAGAGGAGGAGTGTGGGCAAGAACAAGGCTAGCAACGGGCAAGACAGGAGAAAGTGAATACTGGCTTGCTCCCCCCCCCCCCCCAACACCACTACCATCACCAATACTGTCAGAGACTGGGAATCAGGCGGAGAATTGATCTCTGTAGAAGATCTCTGTACAGTCTGTGAGCAAAGAAGAGCAGAGGGGAAAGAATCTAGATCAGGGGTAGCCAATCTTATCCGCAAAGGGCCAGTGTGTATGCAGGTTTTTGGGATAACCTTTAGGTCAGCTGTTCAAACCCAGGTGTGAGGACTCTTCAGCCAATCAGTCCTCCACTTGGTAATCTAATTAGGGAGTTGCAGAGAAAACTCACATATACCTGTACAACAGCTCTCTCTGGATAAGATTGGCCACCTCTGTTATACAGCCATCCCTAAATCATCGTTCACTTATACCCTGTCTTATTTTATAAGTCTATAACAACGAGGACCATTTTTTTTCAATGTCAATCATAGCAAATCAAAGCTAAAATTAAAACTTGACACAATTTAGCCCTGCAATACACATGAATCTTGTCTAAATTCTACTGTGTAAATCCCTGACTTCCACCCTGTAACTGTTGAGCCGCTCCAGCATAAGTGGTTATTAAAAACTGAGGTGATTTTAAATGATAGAAGAGACATTCCATAGTAATTCACCTGATATTTGACCTGTGCTTAACTGGCTGGATTTGCAATCAAGGCCAAAAATGAATTAAAGTCACTTACCTGGTAGTTTTAAATGCCATAGGGAGAAAGCTGTGATTAGCACTACAGGCGTAACAGCAAAACACAGCACTAAAATCAACCAGTGCAGGGATGAATAGCCTAAAAAAAAAAAAACAAATTTCATTAAGCATTTTTCAAGAATACATGTTGCTTAGCATACAACACTGACAGCACTGACCCAAAAAGCATGCAACATGAGCTTACCCAACCTGTGCAAACCTTCCTCATTTCTTAAACTGAAGCATACATCTTCACCTTTCTGAAACGGGTGTTGTTCGGCTTGACAACATAATTGGTCAATTTTAAAATATGGGATCTTTCCCACAAAAGTTTCAGAGATAATTTCACCTCATACTGAAACAGATACTTTAGTACCCAAAGGAAAATGATTTTAAGTTTTGACACTAAAGTTATAGAGAGAATCTTCAAGGTCAGGGGACCCAAAAACAGAGCAAAGGGATAACAGGAATGATAGGCACAAATCATTCGGTAACAAAACATAAGAACATAAGAAATTTACAAACGAGAGGAGGCCATTTGGCCCATCAAGCTTGTTTGGGGAGAACCTAACTA
>JAODLD010000234.1:0-15251 GCA_026781065.1 Mormyrops boulengeri | reverse complement strand
GCCGGGCCCTGTCCCAAACAGGCCTCTCTCCACACCCTCCCAACTGTTCCTCATTCAGTGCCGGACTGCTTTTTCCTCTTCTCCTTTTTCTTTACAATGCATTGTTAACAAAACAGTTTACAAACCACGGCTGATACATTATCCACCCTGCTTGCACTGAGATTTATTTAGGCAAATGGATGTGGGGGTGGGCCTTTTGGGAGAAACCCCGTGCACAGAACTTTACACAACACCACATGGGCTGTGCTGAATATGCCATTAACTTTAACAATATGTTAAGTATATATTATTCTTATTAGGTATATTAACACTTTTGAAATGTTAATATGGGGACTTGGAGCATGGCTCAGTATCTATTACAGGATGTAGGTAACAAACTGCATCGTTACTCATGAAGATTTTTATTTATTTATTTATTTATTTATTTTTATTGCCTTGATCCAAAACAAGAAAACAAGGCTTGATAAGAGGTGAACAGATGGAAATTCCGTAAAAGCGGGGTAACTGGCTAAAGAAATTCTGCAATAAAGTGAGAGGAAGCTGCAGTAAACAGACAATTAACACACAAAAAAGCTGATGAGTGAATGAGAGGCACACAGCCCAGGCTCACAGAATGTGAAACGAAAAACGCTGAGGGTTTCAAAAATGTATCTGCAAGTGAGGAGAGTCACGTAATACTGCTTAGTGCTTCTGGAAAGGTGGAAACTCCGGTGCGTTCCCCATGACTCTTGCCCATCTTCCTTAGAGACCTTCTGCATTTATTGTGATTTTTTAAATTTTAATTTGACTTTAACTACATCATCTTTTTCTCTTTCACACAGTTGGAGCCTCTGCGGCTGACAATAGAATCTTTCAAGGGGAAGGAGGCTAGTGTTGGCCAAAGGTTAAACAGGGCTCCCCATCATGATAAATCACTGCTTGATGAGGCCACCATTGTCCTGTATTGTTGTTGCTCACTTTCAGACCGTTACCTTCTGGTTGTAAAGCTGACACAGCTAATGAACTGGCTGCTTTGAACTTTTCCACAATATTGACTGGTTGCACGGAGCAGATGTCCCTGGCCAAGCAACTAGTAAATGTACATTAGATTAACAAAGGAGATGGGGAAGGAGATGGGGGTGTATGGGGCTGTGTGGGTAGAAAACGGGAGCCGGGGCGGGTTTCAAGATGACAGCACTAGAGGATCTTGATTTTATAAAAACTAACTTCTTTATTAACCTATATAACATGGTGGCAAACCTGAACAATGCCACTGCTGGAATGATCAAAAAACATCTTGTTGATTGCGCAGTATATTTATAAGGTACCACTGAGGATGACATTTCTATTCCATCTCCTACCTCATCTCATGATTCGATTTAAATTATCCACATATGTGCCATGTTTCAAATTCACATGAATACTTATATACATTTCACATAGTGAAGTTTTATATTATTGATTTACATTATCCCTTTGTCCACTTTGTAGTCATTGATCTTTATACCAGCAGTGGAATCCACATTGTTCTGTTAAGCTTCACTTAACAATTAATTATTCATCTTGAAATTAATCTAAAAGGAAAGAGGCTAATTATCTTCCATAACTGGCTAAAATTTAATTCATAATTAGCCTCATTTTGACAGAGCAGATGATAAAATCCATTAACTAAAACTGCAATAGATACATATTTGTAAGATTCAATTAAAATCGCAGATCTTTTATCTAAATTGGTCTGTTGTGGAATATTTCAGACAAGCACTTAAAGTTCTATGAAGAGCGCAGCTAAATTTGGTCCAAAAGCAGCGGAGTGCTGTCCCTTTTAGCCTGACCCTAGAAAGAGCTAATGACTTAATAAGGAGGCATGACTAAACATTTGCCACTTCACCAACTTGTACTGACAGAGGGAGAAAGTGGAAGAGAAAGGTATGAGTAAGTTACACTGATTAGCATATAATTGCTGTCTTTGTATTAGACACCAGGAATTAGGACTGTGCTTGGTGCCTGGCAGTTCATTCATTCAGAGGCTACATATATGGCTAATTCAGTTTTAGGCATGCGTTCGGAGAATTGATTAAGTGCACTTGTTATGGCATTTGTCAAAAAGTAAATTAAAGAAAAATAAATATGATAATGACCTTTTTTTATTTTTTGAGGAGATAATCAAACAATGCATTAATTTGAACTATTGCAGAAAATACAGTACACCAAGACTGCAAGAATAAGTGCAATTATAACTCAACAGAAGTGCAATTATAACTCAACAGAAGTGCAATTATAACTCAGTTTGACAACTTTGTGCAGATTTCTTTGGCGTAGCTATGCAAGTGCACATATAACTAATGTTATGAAGTGACATGAGTGTCTATGAGTATAAAGATTAATTTATGATATTTCCCAAAGTGTCACCATACATCAGCACCATGAAAAGGTCATAAGGATGCGGCACGCCACCAGCAGCATGGTGAAATATGAGTACATCAGGTCCCAGTGCCACAGACTGCTGGTGGTCCTGCTATGATTCCCAGCTAAACTCCTCAGATGACAATGCAACTTCAGCCTGGGGGGAGGCAATAGTGGCAGATTAGGCATGAATACAAAACCACTTCCGGAAGTAGAAAGCCCTGTGGGTATCTGGTCATATACACTGCGACAGAATGGGTTAGCATGCCCAAAATGGAAATGATTAAAATGAGACGTTCTGTCTACAACATTCTGCTCTATTGCTTGATTATGTTTCATCAAAACTATGGTGCTATTTAAGCCGGCTGTACAGCAATTCTGCCACATAAACTGGAATCCATGGATTAACCAAGAATTACTGATTTAGGATTATTTTAGGGTTCTCAAGCTGCTTACTTACATTTTTTAAGGTTATAGACATTAAAGTCTATAACGGCACTAGTTAGAATACACTGAAAACAAAAAAAAATTATTTCAGATGATTAAAAACAAGAAAAAAGTCAATATAAATCAAATGAAAATTCCAGTGCCTGTGCGTTAAAGATGACTCAGATCTTACATCCATTTGGTGCTGCTCAGAATGGTCCCCACGCAAGGGCTCTCTTCTACACTAACACGCCATACTCCCCAGGACCAAAACTGTACCCGTCTGGTACCAGCCCCCCTCCCTGTCCCTTGCCTCACTATCAGTCATTTTATTGACACAACCATTTCCATGGTGTGCCTGTTATAAATTTGTTGTTACATGGTACGTCTGCCACGGTCCACACAGCATTTTTGTGTGCGGCGCCCGCTGGCATAGGAGGGGGTACAGCGGGGCCTGGGAGGGGTGTGTGTGCGCGGGGGGGTGGGGATCTCCCCTACCTCTGGCCCTGATAAATGGCTTGCAGTTGGCTGGGATAGATGCAGGAAAGGGCCGTGGGGGCCGGTGGCCTACTGGGATGGAGGGGTGAGATGGACCCACGCCAATTATGGCCCTTTGTGTCACTGGGTACTGTGATTGACACTAGTGTCTCCCCCTCCTCATGGCCTCATTATCAACACTAGCCAGGCATTGACCCGCAGAGGGGAGGCAGTCTCACAGCTCCACGCTGCTACAGCTCCCATTTTACCTACGCTGCTTAAAGACATTTCTAAAAAAGCAATGTGTACATATATTGGTGCACATGTGTTTGTGCATATGATCATTATTAGCACCAGAGAGGACAGACAGATCTTTTTTAGGATGTACAATCTTGCCAGACGCACCCAGCAAGTGGTGGTCAGTAAGGACCCCCTTTTTCATATGAAAGAAGCAAGTCTATAATCCAATCCAGTGCCTCTTTGTCCCCTTTTAAACCAATGATCATTTCATCAGTTTAAGGCCCTTTCCCCAATTTGTCTCAACTTTTATTATTTTTGACTGACTTTTTTTTTTACTGAAAGCGCAGTATTTTCTTAGCCCTCCATTTTTCCTCAAGTGACGGCTGAATAACTATGCAAAAAAATTAAGGCATAATGACCCAGAAATGGTGACAAAACCTGATTGGTCACGGAGGCCACTGGCTAATGAGCCGAAAAAATGGCCCTTGAGTGTGTAATAACTGTATTTTTCTCCGTTTCTTCTCCTTTCGTCACAGCCTTGTGTGGCATCTCTAACAAACTGAAATGGCACCAGATGCAACAGGGCTCAGACATTTTGACTTGAATCACGAAACCATATGTTCAGATAAGTCATGCTTTCCTCTTTCCCACAGGCAGGGGCCCTGTCTCTGTGAGGTAGGGCACTGGTGGCCAGGAAGCCCCCATTTATAACCCCTCACAGTAGTGTGGAAGCAAGCCTCCTCCACACACAAACACATACGCACGCACACACACACACACACACACACACACACACACACACACACAAAAAAACACACACACATCTCAGTGGAGCATTACTCTATTTATCCCGTAGTAATTAATGCCCCGTTTGCTCCGCTTTTAACGTAGAATCACAAATGCTCGTTTCTCCTGTGTACGCATCACTAGCATACGTTGTACATTACCGCAAATACATTTTTATAATGACTTTAAATATTTCTGAATTCATAACAATACTGGAAACATTCAATATTGCCAAAACACAATCAACATAAAATTAAACCCAAAGGATATTTGAATGCTGAACTACAGCAAAGGCAGCAGGTTGGAATATATATGAATGTGAAAGGCAAGTTACTTTGCAATGAATGCAGTGCGCAGTCTTTAGATTCCGCTGTGGCGCTTGCATGCGGAGGTGGCGAGTTTACGCAGGCTTGGCTGCTCAGTTCCTGGTGCCACAGGCTGGCCGCAGTCAAGTGAAGTTATTATCCTTTTTTATATACTGCACTTCTTGCCCTCATGAACCTGTTGAAAGGTTCTGAATGAGGCCTGAGAAGTACCACTGGCTCCTGAAAATAGTGCTGACTACAAGGCAGAAAGGGGGAAGCCTGGTTTTATTCAGTGCCTAAGATAACACCATACAGAATGATAGACTCCTTGGAATTGTTTGTCCCCCTTGGCCATTGTTCTTCCTTTCAATGAATGAGACTCTTAGCTGCACTTGAGGGGTCGTCACAGGTAGGGAGACCCACAGAGATAATTCCCAGCCCATGGTTGATTGCCCCCTTATAGCCTCTCACTCACGGCCCTGAAAAGCCTCTGACGCTGGTGAATAAACTCCTACTCGCTTCCATAAACTTTTTCTCCTACTGAATTTTCCGGTGATGTGAGCAGCTCCCAGGCCGGCCTGAGGATGCCTCTGAATGAATCCCTGTTCATAATCAAAGCCCGACGGCTCCACCCCTCTCCGCAGCCACACAATGGGAGCCTGCCACTGGGCAGGGGCCTGCCTTTAAAACAGGGCCCCTTTCTGCTGCTCACAGCTCCAGGTACAGAGAAATAGCATCGACTTTTGCTGTATTGTAAAAACAAAATTCATATGAAGAACTGGTTTTCATGTATTCGTAGTGGTATCTTCATTCAGGAAATCCATTTATTGCTTAAATCTGGAAGGCTTCTGCATTTAAACAACTAGTGATGTTTTATGCTAGAAAAAAGTATCATTCACTGTTCTTTGTTTTTCATGTTAAAATGTATGTGTTGGGGTTTTGGCTTACATATGTGTATGTATGTATCATATTGTTTAAACCTTTACGTTCCGTGTTAATTTATGCATCTGCATTGTTGATTTCTATGCGATACAAATGATAACTGCAGAAATCCACAGCTAATCAACCTACAAGGCCATGCTACACAAACGCATATAATGTTTTGATTTTTCAATTTCGCCTTTCTGTTTCAGTTAAGCCAGTGAATTTCACACGAAGAACTACGAAGAGCCTAATAAATATGTTCCGTAGGACTCACATACATCCTTCTGTGGAAACTCTGCCTTTTCTTATTTATCATGTTTTAAAGTAAAGCTTATTTATCATGTTCTATGAACACAGCTGGTGGGGTTTTGTACCTCCTTCCTTCCTTTCCATTGTTCTGCTCTATAAGTAAAGAAAAAGACAGAGTGGGACCTGCTGAAGCAGCAACTGGGGGCTTCCTGATATTAACAGGCAGTTAATTATTAGCTGTGCTGTAAAGAGCCCTGATTTGCTGTAACGGAGCTGTGTCAGCCGGCACATCTCAGAGGGATTCAGAGTGTGAGGATGAACTGATACTCAATATCCTGGATAAAAGTCTGTCCCATGAAATGAAACATTGTCCCGCTCTGCTGCTTTGGATTCGTTGGCTCCAGATCACATCAGCCAATGAGAAAAATATTCGCTCACTGCAATGCCGTACTATTTCAGAGGCACTCGCCTTGTTTAACGAGAAGGCGAATCGATATTTTTGCAGTGCAGAATAATTTGTTTAATATGTTTATTATACATACCCACCATGCACTGTATTTTAGCACAACATTACTGTAACTTTATAGCCAATATTACTTTAATAAAAGCGATATGGATTGACTATAATGTCAGTATTATTTTATCCCTATATTGTTTAAGTAATAGAAATAAGGACACTATATATTAAATTGTGCTTCATTTATATTGTAATATATGATAAGAGGAGTAAGATGAAAAAGCCCAGAGTACTGAAAGCAGTTGCGCTCTGGATGCTTGCCTGATGTGAAGCTGGGTGCAGTGAAACAGTCAGTCACTGCCCCCAGCCCCCCGTCCTCGCATCTGCTGTGGTCCTTTGGTGAGTTAAGTTGATGAATGCAACGATGGTGACGAGGAAGACTTCAGCGCATCAACAATGCGTCTTTCTTTTTCTTCGCCTGGCCTTGAAAGAGGACCTGCTAGCGTTCGGGTGAGGCGCGCGGGGTTTGATTGACAGTATCTGTCAGAGCCAATGAACTCCACTTAAACATTGTCTTTATGTGGCTGTGTAGAGTTGTTGGAGTGTGACCCTTCCATCTGTTCCAGCTAATCTGGCCATCATGTGGGCCTGGTTCCTGCAGCTCACGGCCCGTGCAGAACGCACTCTTGTTAGCACAGGAGACACATGGCTGTCCGGCCTGACGCCGCATTGGCTCCGACCTGGGAAAACCCGCATGGAGTAGAAACCCTGGAGGCACCGATGTGCTGAGGAGTCCATACCGGCCGGCAACAACCAGCAGCCACTGGGACCTGACACACTTACACTGGCATTGATCTCCTCTTATTTTAGAAACTCAGTAAAATGTTTTAAAATCAATAGCTACATTGCCTAATTATAGTAGTTAACTACCACATGCATAAATGTGTTATTGAAATGATAAATAGCTTTATTTTTTTATTGGAATCCTCTTCAATCATTTTGAATGACAATACAGCCTTTATTCATCCAGTGTTGCTTAGACATCTTTACATGCAATGCAAATGTATGCATTACATGCAGCAATACATGTTTCTGCTGGATCCTAACCCATTTTTGTATATAAACATATATAAAGGTACTGCAACAAAAGCAAGGGCCGTTCACAGACAGAAGAAAAAAAGCTCAGAAATACCCAAGAACAGACAATTCTATGTGAACAAGTTTCATTATTTTGTAATGATAAATACATTGCTGGACCTGTTCCACTGGGGATAGTATCTCTGATTTAATCACACACAGATCCTATTCAAAGACAGCCAAAATGAACAGCAGCTGACAATGACTGTTAGGCGATAAGGGGGCATGATCTCTGTGCCTTTCTTGAACTTGAACACTATGAGCCGAGGTTAAGCCCCAAAAGATCTGAAAGGCTCTTTCCTCTAGAGCTACTGTTCTTAATCTTTATTATTACCGACGCATTTGGTGGCAATGTGGGAGCTTACGACATATTCCAAAGAAATATGAGAGAGGGCAGATTTCCCTACCCTTTGTCACTGGCCTTGACCCCTAGAGTCCCGGGACCTTAGGGAACTTAAGCAAGCTTAGATCAAGGCAGGATTTTTAAAAATTGAATTTATTCAGATCAACACGGCCTTTCTGTGAGGGGGATTTAGCTCTCACAAGCTGTTACTTCTGCTTCAAACTGAAATGTTCCTACCAACATTTTCATAGCTTGCTATAAATATTTAAGTTAATCCAGCATTGTTGGTTTAAGGGCCATTCAGGAAATTGAGACTGATGCATTTTGGAAACAAAAATATCAAGGCACTGACAAAATCAGACTTGGTTTTATATTGAAACAAAGCTAAATTGGTTTTAGGTTATTTTTTGTGTAACACATGCTCAATTTAATTATATTCCAATTCTGTTATTTGTTAATTGGTGTTATGAAATTTAATGGATTTTTTGTTGCGCTTATACAATATAGTGTTTTTTCCGAAGAGAATTCAAAAACCTGAAAAAATAATAGTTTTTCCATTATGTCAAATTTAGAGACAAATACTTGCATTTTTGTTTCTTAAAAATTTTATATTTACAGTCTGAACTGAATATTTACAAGTGAATGATATAAAATATGCTAGAAAATAGTATATAATGCAATTAAGGAGAATATATATATAAATAGCTATAGTTCAAATGTATATGTTGTAGACACTCTTACAAGTCTATATTACTAAGAGACACATAAATCAAAACACTGAAATTACTCAACTATTTAAGTGATTGGTCCAAATAAGTCAGTAATTTGTAGAATGCTTCTTTGCAATTTAACTCAAAACATTTTCTTACACTCACCATACGTGCACAGTCTTAAAAATGGCAAACATGTTGCTCTTAAGTAATGACTGCAAATTTTAATTAATCTTAATGTTTTTCTTCTCCAAATAGCCTTTCTATCCCTACTTTCATTTCCTGAGGAATTGTCTCAATACTCTCATCTCAAACTATGGAAAAAAGCACCACAGAGAAAGTGAAGTGTCTTAATTAAACGCCAGAATCACCAGCACCCTCCACTTCTCCGGATTCCTCTTCTTCGTCTCCAGTGTAGTGCAGGCATTGTTGACTTGCACTTTAAGGCCTCCCTGTGCCAAAAGAATGTCCCATTAGACACAATGACTCTGTCTATTAAAGAGAGGGTTCAAATTAAAACTGGAGAGAGCCGGCTTTGCCGATGTCATCTCCGCTCATTATTCCCCAGTAAGAAAGTGCAAAGGGGATGAATGTGACTTTTTCAAAGTCCTCCTCAAGGTGATACTTCTAGCTAATTAACTGGAACTCATTGATGCAACTCAATGTATATATAGGGTTTAGCGGCTTATGGAAACCCAACATGCAAATGTATCCCACCTTCTGGATAACTGCCCTTCCTCCTTGCTAGCTGTGAGTTAATTCCACATTCCTTAGTCTCTTCAAATTAAATGTTGGCTGTGGTGTAATATTACCTTCTTTATTTAGGCCCACAAAGCCAGGTCCCATTATTAGAACGATTCAAGAACTTTGATATAAACAACCGAGTGCAACTGCATTCAGCTCTGATTTACAGTGAATGTTCGAGAGGCACAGCAACAGTTTTTCAACTTTGAATTTTAGGGCAAAAAGCTAAACTAAGTTAAGTAACTCAACCAGTACCCAGGAAAGAGAGAGGTCAAAATTATTATTTTTATGTCATTCTTCTAAAAATAAAATAAACCTAAACAAACACATTGTTTTGGAAATTGTGCCTATTTAATTACTATAACATTACATTCTGTCCCTTGTAAATCAAAAACTCTTGTATTAAGTCTCCTAAAATATTGGCAATTTCTTCATTTGGAATATAGTGCTCGAAATTGCACAGATTGTAACAAATGCTACGCATAATTCTTAATTTTGTTTAATCATATCTCACAGAATCAAAAAACATTTAGTTCAATTGCTAACAAAATAAGGCACTTAAAGAATAAACATCTACACTCACAAAAAGATGAATCTCCACATGCACAGAATCACAGATTCTGATTACTTACACACATTCATTAAACCAAAAGGAGGACGCTATCATTTTTTTCTAAGAAGCTGCCTTCATATCCATCCTATCTTAACATGCATTTCATGACTGCAATGTGCCACCAAACAAATAAAGCGTTTTTTAGGGGAATTTGTCAGTATGTAAATCATCAGTTTATATGTGGCTTGCTCACACGGGCTCATTTGCAGCTTTCACCCTTTTTTCAAGAATCAGTGAAAAAAGAAACAATTATTTGGTCTACAAAGGAGGGTCCTGGGTGGAGGGGCATCCACTGAGCAAATGGTAGAAATCACATTTTGGGGAGCATTACAGAATAATTACACATATGCTTAGATCGGTGGCATTCAGGGGGGCTGACAGTATTTTAAGGATTAAAGATGTTAGTGGTGTAGCTGTCTCTAAGGAACTGGGATCACTGGCACATTCAAATGCAAAAGTGTACCATTTGGAGTGTCTAATGCAGTCTGCCTCAACTGCCGGCTACAAATTTGGGAGAGACTTCACTGGGACCAGACACTCGGTATTTAATGCATACGTCTGTTCTCCAATGTGCGGCCCTTAACAAAGGCAAAGCACAACCACGACATGCACCACTGCACTTGTGTGGTAACTGACATCCTCACCTCAGACCCTGTTTTCACTCCCAGCACGACAGAAAAATTCCGTGTTTAGGTTATTTTTTTTATTATTTAATGAAAATACATTTTTGGCATGGATTTTTTGAGCTGCATTCACAAATATCAAATGAGTATCTGACCTGAATGTTCAGTAACTGTTAGAAGTGACATTACAACTATATAAATGCAAATAGATATTGATTGTACAGCGTTATGCTGTGAGTTTACAGAGCACTTGATTCTAAAGAAAATTCAAAAGTATTCCTCAGAGCCTTGAGTCGGGGATATTAATCCCTTGAATGTTTTCCTTGAAGGTGATGTTATTCAGCAGCTGCTAAGTTGCCACTGGCAACAAGTTCAGTTCATTCCCACAGTCCCTAAAAGTCAACGCCTCAACGTCCAAAGTGAAGTCGAGGAAGATCCCACTCTGATGGCTGAAAGGGAGGAAACCAAACTGCTTTTTCCATGTGTACATATATTACCAGTACAGTCATTTCCAGACCTGTACACAAGTTACAGACCAGCAGTAGCATTTTTCGGCGTCCTCACCACATCCGTCAGATTAAAATACAGCTGGGATCTAAATACATAGTTTAAAATCTTTTTATCTGCAAGGATCAAATTAAATTTCCTACAGGATGAGAAAGGCAATTAGCGGATGACAAACTTTCGTAAAGATAACTGTGTCTGTCTTCCAGACTGTAACGAAAAGCTCTGCTTTTTGGGGGTGAAACGTTACGTTTGCTTCCTTCCCCCTGCCAGTGTTTCTGCCCTGGTAGAGTTAGGGCCATGAAATCCCTTTTTGTTGATGTTTAGACATGGAAATGTAAAGTATTCATGGTAACTATAGCCATGAAAAATTGATGAAATTACAGTCTGTTCAGGGGAAATAAAAAAGGGCCCAAGAACAAAGGCCTCTGGCCCCTGTCAGCAATCTGCTGGTGGCTTTCAACAGGTGAAGGAGCTTGTGTATGTGCGTGTGTGAGAACGAGTGTATGTGGGAGCGGCACGTGAACGCAGTCTGACAGCAGCACCCCTGCTGGGCTGGCATAAAGGAGCGGCACACAACCTTGGGTTCCCTCGAGTGCCACAGATATGCTACATTTCACTTAGCGAGATGCTTTGAACAGAGGGCAAAAGAACCAGTAAAGAGAAACATGAAGAACAAGAGTGGTTAGTAAAAACCCTGACGCTTCCATCCTGCTCTTGTGAGCATGCAAGTACAACTGTATTGTTTCTAACACGATAAAATAAGTAAAGGAAATGATGAGTAAAAATACACATTTGTGTATACATGTATGTATTAATTTTAGCTGATGTTTATTTACATATACATGTAAAAAAGAGCAATTACGGGCTGATTCATCTTTTTCACCTTTTCAACATTTTCCTAGTGTCAGTAGTGAAAAAATATTTTACAGACACAGTTGCTACCTAAAAATGTTTGCATACCACAGCTTCAAATCTTAATTAGCAAGAAAATACAACTTCTGGAAATTAATTTATTATGCAACAAGAAAGCTACACTAAATTCTGAAAATGCATTTTGCAGTATAAAGGGGAGTACAAAGTGGCTGTTTAAAAAATAAATGTCTGATCAGACCATTTCGTATTTGAACATTTTTATATAGATGACATGATGAAATCCTGTGATGTATGTGTCCATTTTTATGGCGTTTATGCTCTTTAGCATTCCAATCACCTCGCATGTTAAAGCTAAATAGCCATACAGTCACGGTGAAAAGGTCAAAATCTCAGGTGTTGCAAGTGGAGTGAAGTTGAGATATTCTACTGCATGTTTTTAGGTGATGCTAAGTACAAACCCACTCCCACCCTGGATGAGAAGAACTCTGGGCTGTGGGGGGGGGCGGGTTGGGGGCTTGGCTCCAACTTCTTGGCCTCTCTGTGGCAAAGCCCTTGAAGTCAGGCCACCTGATGAGCCCCTCCGCCTTAATTAGAAAATGCCCCAGGAGCGTCGTGGTGGGGCAGCTTTGCTATCAGCTGCCCCGGTCCCACGTTTCCTCTCCTCACCGCTTTCAAGTGCAAAGCGACCTGTGTCTGCAAATGTGCAGGAGAATAAAAGTTCGCGGTGGCACCACAGGCTTTGCCTGGGAGCCACTGAGGCGTGCGCCTCTATGAATACCACCAAATCTTAAATGAAACTTTTAATCTCTGCATCACATTCAGCCCCCAGAGAATAGGGTTTCCTTTTTAACTACTTCCCCCACCAATCTTTTGTGTCACTCTGCTCCTAAAAGTCTTAGATTTTGCTCTGACCCACTGAGGGTTATACACTGTCAAAGCACCCTCTTTTGTCCTGGCCCAAGCTGATGTTAAGGCAAAGGGGCAGAGAAGCCACCTTTCTATCACCAGAAGTAGCACATGCAAAAAACAAATGAAAAGGAGTTCCTGGATATGACTGAAGAGGTGGTGATCGAGGTGGAAATCAAAATAAAGGAGAGGAGGCTTCCTATAAATATTATATCTCCTGGATTGATGTTTTTGCACCTTAGATTCCATCTCCTGATCAGATTTCTAACACTCCCTTTCAGGTCAAAACATTAGACTGGTTTCTGTTTAAAATATATATATATATACATACACACACACACAGAGGGAGTTCATGTTTTATTCAGAATCAAATTTAGTATCAAGTTTAGAAAGAGACCCATAAAACTGTCTGGAGGGCCATTGCCCCCCCCCCCCCCAGGCTGGGGCCTTTGTGAGGGGGAGCCCCTCTTCATCAGAAGGAGGCATGATTTCATGACTGAGTGAGAATGAAAAAACCCCTTAAGATCAGGCCCTAGCTTTCGAGTGACTATTTTTGTTATTTCCTCGCTGAGCAGTAACACCTACATTGTATGCAGAGGGACAGAGAGCATTCAATGGCTTCAGAAAGAAAACCCATTCACTTCTGGGCAGCTGGGCCAGCCAAGTACTCTGCCTGGCCTCTTCACTCTTGGATGGGTTTTGTGCAAAGCCCAAATTCAGAGGCTTCTGCTTCATTCCCATTTGCACAATATAAAGATAAATTAAGTTTACAGTAAAACGTTTTTACTTCCACATCTGCACAGCTTCTGTAAAGTGTCAAGGTGGTGAGGCGCCTTCCCATGGGGCTGTGTGGCACCACAGCAGCTCTACCGTCATTCCTGGCTCCTGCACAGGCTTCTGAGGAAACACTTGGCCTCTGAGTTTTAACGCTTGCATCGTGGCGCCCCGCTCACTCTGACAGAGTGCTGAAAGAAGAGCGCTTCTGAAAGACCCCTCTTTACAGGGAGTTCAAAGGTCCCACTGCAATGTTTAGGACCTTTCGGCCCCGCGTCCTGACCATCAGCGGACGGGAGCAAATGGCGCCACTGTTCACTTTATGAAGGTCCACAGAAAGGACGGAATAAGCCCTGCAGCCCGTCCCCTCACTCTTCCCTCTATACCTGCACCTTCACCCCCATTGTGCTCTCCCTGGCCTCACTCTGCAGTTTATCTTGCCTTTGGGAGTGTTGATGAAGCCCCTTCTTCTTATATACTCTCTTTCCATGCTGCCGAGCGAGGAAGCGGTTAGTTCACAAAAAGAGCTCATTTTGGATTACATGGACTTAGTGGTTTTGACATTTAGTTCAGCTTGCAGACAAATAAATAAAATTCAAATAATTGTTATTATTATTATTTTTACTGTGGTTGTTGTTATATAGTCTGTATTAGACTATATAACAACAGATATGTATTAGGTATAGATTTATTTTGTATGACATTTTTTTTCCTCTAAAAAGCCAAAATTCATTTTATAGAATTCTTCATTTATAGTCAAGAATATATATATATATTATATGTCTAAAACATTGTTATTACCCTTAATTCAGAAAGAGCAGGTAAAGATGGATGGATGGATGGATGGATGAATGGAAGTGAGCAGTTTGGAACTCTGGTGTTGGTATTTTTTGCCGAGAAAGACAATGTTATTTCCTTTAAGGGGATGTAGATGAAGCTGAATGAGCGGTACTTTCTCCATAGCTGTGGGGGGGAATTCTGTAGCTTCTGGGGTTCCAAAGGCCAGGCACATTATGGGGGTCAGAATTATGCTGCCGCATGTGGGGACGCAAGCTGGTCGAGCCTTGATGCTACAGCCCGTCGTCTTTCAGCCCCAGCGGCCTGCCGCACACAGAAGGAGATTAAGATTAATCTTCCATTTGACATGCTGATATTAACAATTTTCCTCCGGCCTCCTTTTACCCACAGTACAGTGGAGTCAGGCAAGGGTGAAATGATAGAAGTTACCAGATTACTTATAAAAGCAGGTGCCCTGCTCAAAGGGCTTTTTGTCATGCCCTGTTCCTTGGTGGGGTGAGGAGGTGTGGCTGCCTACAGGGGGAGAGGAATCTTGTTTTGTGTCACATTCTGTCACTGCGTTGGTGTTCCATGGGTCCATATTGTGATGCAGACCCTCAGAAGAGTGTTAATCTTCGATGATCAACGTTTTTCTTAAAGAGGCAGGCTCACAAAAGTAGATTGTTTTGGATTATCTGGAGTTTTGACAAATAAATAAACATATAGCTCAGTATTATATTTAAGACAGCAAGGTGAAACCAGTTTTACTATTATAGTAGATACTGTTTCGTATTAGTGTGTATTTCTTATTTTATAAATTTTTTATCCATATAAAAGATATGAATCTTTTCTTTGTTCATTATTGTGCCACATCGGTGCTCAGTTGTGTGTACTGAGGTGCAAAGATTATTCCACGACCTAATAAGAACATAAGAAGAACATAAGAAATTTACAAACGAGAGGAGGCCATTCGGCCCATCAAGCTCGTTTGGGGAGAA
>JAODLD010000233.1:0-15259 GCA_026781065.1 Mormyrops boulengeri | reverse complement strand
TCTAAGCAAAACCTTGATATTACACCTACTATAAATATATGTCCCTCACTATACTTATGCCTAAACCACACTAACTGCTAACCTGTTTCACTAATACAATTGGATTTCAAATAATAATAATCGCCAAACTACTCGATAGAATCGAATAGTTTCGATAGTCGATAGAAGTTTCGAGTCTTCGGAATGGATCGATTCTGGGTGCCGAAATTGCCATCTCTACTGTGTTGTGCTATTTGCTTGTTATGTTGCTTTATGGTTGCTTATGTTAAGTGTCTGTTTTTCCCATTTGTTTTCTGACCCCTTGTGGTCCTTCTTCTTTTGTGCCTTCTCCAGTGTGGTTAATTTCCCTAATAAGCCCTGTTTTGTCTCAAAGCCATAAGTGGATCATCACCTTTTTCCCACCTGCATCTTGCCCCGCTGTGACACTTGTCAGTTCTGGTTACTAACAGTACAGAATGGCTGACGTGAACCTGAACATGTTAATGTTAAGTCTACAGAAAGTCTAACGTGAACATGTTTCCCTGTGCTAAGACTACAGAATGGCTAACATGAACCTGATTTGCTATGTTAAGCCTACGGAATGGGTAACATAAACTAAATTCGCTAAGCTAAGACTGCATAATGGCTAATGTGATCCTGATTTGCTTTGCTAACTGTACAGAATGACTAATGTGAAACTGAATCGCTATGCTAAGTCTACAGAATGGCTAATGTGAACCAGATTTGCCTGTGTGCCTGTAATCTCAAGGTCGCCGGTTCAAACCCAGCCTCAGCACGTCTGCGGGTCCTTGAGCAAGGCCCTTAACCCCCAACTCCCTGGGCGCTGCTATGGGTGGCAGCCCTTCGCGGACAGCTTACTCTGCAAAGAGCAAGTTGAGGGAGGCGTAAAGACAATTTCCCCACGGGGATTAATAAAGTATTGATTATCATTATTATTGTCCCTTCTTATTGCACAATGTCCTGTGAAGATGTGTGAAATGTCCCTCAAAAACAGGGATCTCAAACTACAGTCCTGGGGGGCGGAGCCCTGTGTAACTTAGTTCTTTCCCTGTTCCCCCACAAATGATTGAGCTTAAGAGCTATGTGGTCATTAGCACAAGGAGTTCAACCAGGTGGGTTAAATGAGGGGAAACCCAAAAATGTGCAGGGTTCCTGAAATGGAACGCGAAAAGGGTCAAATCGTGTTCGCTTTTTGATGTTAATGCTCAAAATTGGCATGTTATCATACCTATTTTGCTCATCTTAATGTGTAATAACATGTTAACACATACAAAATGTGCATGTGAACATGTCAGTTTTGAGCATGTTAACACAAAAAAAGCTAACATATTTTAACCCTTTCAATACGGGAAGTCCTGTGTCTCCTGGACTTCCTGGAGGCTGTGACAGCTCCCGTGTGACACTTATTTACTAGTCAGTCAGTTTAGACTTTAGACTTATTTTTAGTTGTTTAGTTTAGAAAAGCGTGACCATATTGACTCTGCGAAATATTACATAAAAGGAATGACACTATTTTTTTTGCACTGTATTCTGCAGATGGACAGAATTGTGTGAGCGGCACCAGTGCAAATACAGAATACCAGACTCCACCACAGTCTGTAAAATGGCTTCTCCTAAATTGCTGACTTCTGAATTTCTGAGCAGTTACATGAAACATTATTATATGGAAAATCCTCTACATAAGAACTTTCAAGATGCAAACTTTCAAAGACGTGAATGTCCAATGTTACGGACTCATCGTGGTGCAAGCAGAATTGAGGGTGACGATCCACTTGCACCTCCGAGTCAGACTGGGGTTTATTAAAGAAACTGGACACACGGAGTAAAACCACAAAACAAAAAGACTACAAGGGGTCAGGAAATAATATATACCATATATTGCCTAAAACATCTTAATATCACCACATCTCCCCTTCTTAAAATCAATGCAAACATTAACAGACTGTTTAACATTAACATATACTGAACGTTCCCTTCAGGAATGACTTACTGTCATACTTTCGTACAGTGCAACTATATACTATAGTTTATACTATACTATATAAACTAAACATACATATTTTCCTCTATATTAACCCTTGCAAGTCCAGTCTTTGGGGTTTAACGACCCGTCTCCCACTTCTAGTTGTAATGCTAGTGGATTGTGTCTGGACTGGAAGCTGGAGTGGAACCTGTGTATCTCCCATTGGCCCTGCAGACCATCCCAAGGAATATTTATCCAGCATATCCCACTCAGCAGATTCCACCAGCAAAAGATTCCTCCGCACAATTCCACATGGCCCTTCCACTAAGTAAGAGCGTGGCAATGGGTGTGTGAAACCACAGTGTCTGGAGAATTTGTATCCAAGATCCACACTTCCTGGCCTGTCATGAGTGGGTGCAGGTCTCTGGACCTGTGTCTCCTCTCATTATCCTGTGCCATTTTGTCCTCTCCTCACTTTTTCCTTGGCAGCCACCGCCGATAAATCTGGAATGTGGGGAACCAGCAGGGAGGGAGCCCGAGGAACAAAAACGTGCAAAGTCTCTGTCCTATAAAAAGGATTGTGCTGGGCTGTAGCCATTAGCTAGCGGTATTGCTCTGTACGTGAGGAGTGCCAAGTAGGGATCCTGAGCCTTTTTTAGCATCCTCTTAATAGTCTGGACCTGACGCTCTGCCTCACCATTACTTTGAACTTTGAGGGAACTTTGGGCTGCTGGTAGGGGGTCTAAAGCCATAGCATTTAGCAAACTGGGAAAAGCTGTGCGAAGAAAACTGAGGGCCATTGTCAGACTTCAGAACTTCTGGGATGCCTGGCAAAGATAGATTTGGGATGTACTACAATGTCCTCTGACCTAGATGGCATCAGTCTGGCAAATTCCACAAAGCGTGAAAAATAGTCCACAACTAATAGATAGTTCTGGTCATTCAATGAAAAGATGTTAGGACCTACTTTTTGGCAAGGTCTCATGGCAGTTTGCTAGGCATCAATGGCGCTATAGGATTGACTTGTTTTTTCGCCCAAATCCTGCAGTGCTGCACCAGTCTGTTTAGCTGCTCACCAAATCCTGGCCACCAAACAGACTCTCGTGCACATTTCCTGCATCTCACAATCCCTTGGTGTCCCTCATGCAGCTTCTCAAGGACACTACTCTGTATAGCCGATGGTATCACTAAGCAGCTGCCTTTCAGTAAAAGTCCCTTCTCGACTGTGAGAGATGCTCTTTCTGGCCAGTACAGTTTCACTATTCCATTTGGTCTATTTCAGTCTGGCCAACCAGACTGGCATAGTGTCATCACTTGCAAGCATGTGCTGTCAGACCGAAGCTGCTCACAAAGCTCATCAAGGTAGCTTGAGCTGGCAGGTAAGTTGTCCATAATGGCATCCACATGGATATTTGTGCTTTCCATTAGGTCATGATTCCTCCTCTGTACGCTCCACTGGTGCTTGTGACAGGGTATCTGCAGTTAGCAGAGTTTTGACTGGAACATGGCAAATCTGGTAGGAACAGATGTGCTAGATCTTGGGTCCCTAACAAACTCACAAGTGGTTTGTGGTCCGTCTCCAACTGGAAGCGTCATCTAAGGATGTCTCTAAACCGCTCACACCCCCAGGTTATGCCAGAGCTTCTTTCTCCACATGTGCATATCGCTGTTCCATCTGAGACAATGCTCTGGATGCGTATGCAACTGGCCTCCATTGACTTCCTTCCCTTTGTAGAACCAGAGTTTTGTAGAGTCCTAAGCACGCTGGCATTTCTAGGCTCCCTCATTCATCCCTCACCCCATTTGAAGAAAGAATGCGGCCCAGAAATTTCACTTCCTGGCACACCAGCACACATTTTTCCTGGTTGAGTGTGATACCTGCTTTCTGCAACTTCTCAAGCACACAAGTGCAAGCTGCCATCATGTTCAGACTCGGTTGTGCCCCAAACAAGAACATCACCCATGTGGCACACCGTGCCTGGAAGGGTAACCTGAAGTGATATTATCCGAAAGGTATAATGAAGGTAGTGTATTCTGCAGACTCTGCTGTCAATGGGATTTGCCAGAAGCCCATGTTAGCATGTAATTTACTAAACGCCTAAGCCTCGGCAAGCATACCAAGCGTCTACTCAAGAGAAGGTAGTATGTACTTTTCCCTGCATACTGTACTGCTTGATTCAATCTAGTTAGATCAACGCAGATCCGCACCATGTCATATTTCTTGGGAACAGGTACCATGACTGAGCACCAATCTGTTGGTTCGTCCACTCTGGTTACAACCCTTATGCGCTCCATGCGAGCAAGCTCCTCTTTCACCTTGCCAAGGAGGGGTACAGTATAGCTACTGAACTCATCTATAGGCATTGTGAGAGAGATGGAGTCACATATGGCTTCAGCTTTATGGAGTTTGGCCGATACACCATTTCCAAACCTCTGCACAGCCTGGGGTATGTTTCTCTCAACATGTCCATATCCAGGGGTGCCAATTTCAGATCCAGAAAGTAAAAATCCAGACCAGGATTTTGTTTCAACCAACCACTTGAATACTATTTGACTGCGACTCTTTACAATCAGCTGGTTGGTTGAAACAAAATCCTGGTCTGGATTTTTACTTTCTGAACCTGAAATTGCCACCTCTGTCCATATCAATGTTATCCAGTCCAGAAACTAGATTTTGCTTGACATATTATAGCTGGCCTGTCCAGTAAAACTGTATGCAGTCCTTTGACAATATAAATGTCTTCCTGAACTGCAGAGTCCCCCTTGCAGAGTGTTTCACTTGACATGCCGAGGGCAGAAAGGGGTGCACCACCAGGTCCAAACAACGGCTTCTTTGCTGTGGTAAGCATGCATGGCCCACCGCTGTTTACTATTTTTGCAAAGATGTGCTGTGGGATGACCATTACAACAGCCCCAATGTCAATTTCAATTTCAATTGCAAATTTAAAAATTGTGCTGGAATTTCAAATTTCGTGGCAGCAGTAAGCAAGATCAACTGAATGAAAACAATGGAAAAATAACTCCCAGTTGTTGGTTGTTGAAATGCACCCGAAATCAAGAACAAAAATATAACTATTAACTCATCATTAACTCATCATTTTCTTATGTAATTGTTTTCAATAGGAGTTGAGGTGAGAGTGGTAGGCCAGGGGGGCATATGTAGTGTAGGCTGCCTTCATAATGGTAAACAGTGAGATCAGCTGACGGAAAGAAATTGGAATAAAATAATAATTTTCAGGTGTTTCTTGTTAAACTACACCACATATCTATAACAAAAACAAAAATAAACTTTTAAATGCATTTTCTTATGTAGAAATAGCTGTACATGTTTTCGATAGGAGTTGAGGGTTGGGGGTTGGAGCATCATCAGCTGGATGCCTAAGTTAGCTTTGTTGGAAATTGTCTCCAGCTATGGCTATTAAGATGCCTTTTTGAACATGCCCATCATTTACTACTACGCCTTGGTCCTCAATAATTTTCAGTTCGTCAACCAGTCAGCCAAATATTAAACTCGCCAAAGTATTTGAAGTCTTGTTCCTTGCATAAAACCACAAGCTGCATGTGGTCAACACTGGAACTAAAGTTAGAGAAACTTCCAGAATCTTGCGCTTTTTTTTCCTGATCACAGGGAACAAAACAATCTTGGTAACATTCTGAAAAACATCTCTCATCTGATTTCGTGAAAGTGTTTTTTCATGTTTCTCCCTTACTAATTTGTAATCAAATATAGTGATTTGTTTCTTTGAGTGGAGTGTATTGAATGTAGCACTCTTTTTCTAAGGCATTTTGCTGAAGATATGTTGGTTTTGGCTCAACATACCTAAGACTGTCCTTGAATATAGTCTTCCTCTTCTGGTCTGTCTTCAGCATACTGTTACACTGATACAGCAGATCCTCTATCTGAAGGACAAAAGTATTTTTGTTTATCTCATATTCTGAAATTCAAATAGCCCTTAACTTTCTAGCGACTAGTCAATTTATGAAAAATATTTGACTGATTGACATCGTGAACATTTTGGAAACCCTCAATTATGGTTTGAATGGCTGAAGCCGGAACTATTAACTTAGCCTGGAATTTAACATGTTCTTAACTTAGCCTGGAATTTAAGCTAAACTGTTTTAAAACAGAGATTCATCTGTCTCTTCTGGTTGTTCCTCACCAAAAATATTATCTGTGACAACATCTCAGTATCATTGCTCAGTATCATCTTGAGATGAAGCAGCTTCACATGCGTATGAAGCATGCCTAGGCCTATCTACTATCGAGCCAATCAGACTGTTCACTGATTTTTTTCCTATGCTTTCTTGACAAATGAGGTAAAGGTTGATATTACTGAGGTCTTTTCACACTGACTAAAAGCACATTTTACTGCTTTACCTTCTTTAATTTGACATTTTAAATGAGAAAACAGGCTATTTAAGTCATCACATCTGAACTGACAAAAGTCGACATAACAGAGCAATGTATTCACATCAATGATTTGATCATTTCTGTTAGACTTCTCTAGCTGTTTTTGTGATCTCTATGAAGGTGTGATTTTAAAGCACAGAATTTTTAAAGCTACAACTACAGTCTGGAACACAACATTAAAATTCACATTTAGAAGGTGACAATGAACATTCATGTGATGAGTGCACAACAGAACAAACATATGTCAAGAACTGTTTTGATTTACATTGCACAGGTTGACGGTTATCACTGACTGTTGTCTAATTCCTACATACAGTAATAAAGATTCAGAAGGCCAGTTTCATGCTCTGAACATGCTTCAGCATTTTCTCTCCATGTAACTTTGCAACAAACACCCACGGGGCAATATTATCTAACATCGGTAACGTTAACTATCGCCGGAAAAGGACAGTTACTCGTGAGCTTGGCTCAGTCGCCAGCTGGGACCGGGAGGACATCCCACTCTGGCCGCAGACTGCTGTGAGAGGGTTTTTTGTGGTGTTTCGGCCTCCCAAGAGCAACTTTCTTTTATTTTAGCTTTACTTGGTTCAGTAGGAAGTTATTCTCTGGTAGGTAATAGCTAATTTGGTTATTTTAAAAGTTTAACTTTAAAGGTTTTCATCTCTCTGATCCTATGGGATAATCAAAAAGTTCCGTTTTAAGTGTTTTATTGTACTTGGCACTTCATTGTATTAACTATACTTTAAGTAAATCAACTAAAAGTCAAATACTATATAAATATACTGGACTGAGAGTAAGGGACAGGGTCATAGTGAGTGTTAATTATGGGGCCAGCTCAGTCTTGTGTTTGCAAAATGTTTGCCCTTCTGGATGCTTGCGTCCAGTCAGACTTCATCTGCGTGCGATGTCAGCTGGTGGACTCACTCATGGTCAAGGTTCGTGACCTTGAGGGGCAACTGGCTCTCATCTGACACAACATGGAGTTAGAAGAGATACACCTTTAATACACCTTTTAGGGAAATCGTGTGTATACCACTAGCAGGGAGGGGGGAGAATGAAGAACAATGAGGTCAAGAGAGCTGGGTGATTGTAGGTCATAGACATAAGAAAGGGTGTACACACTTTACAATGGCAGCATCACCTGAACTGACTGTGTCAGTATGGAATAGTCTTCCTTATTAATGCAGTGCAATTATTATTAATGTTAGTGCAGTGCAAGTTAAAACCTTGGGTTCCTTTAAATTAGAGATAGATAAGATTTTAACAACTCTGAGCTATTAGTTAAGTTCTCCCCAAACGAGATCGATGGGCTGAATGGCTTCCTCCTGTTTCTATATTTCTTATTTCTTACGTTTCATCCGTAAATAAGATTTTCTTAGCTGTGAGACCTTGTAGAAAAAGTTTTTTTCTTCACTGTTTTATATGTTTCACATGATAGCTATACCACAAAAATTTTTGGCGAATACACAATCAGTTAAAACACACTGCGGTGTTAAAACAGCCAAATTTGGGTCATCGCCATTACCCAACACCAGGCTAAATTGGCCTAGTATCGCTGGGTTTTATGAAGAGCCCAACAAGCTAGGTCATAAAAATGAAAATTAAATACCCAAATAAAAAATTTAAAAAAAAATTACCCAAATATAGCGTTACCTTGATCCAGTCCTGGGTTGTTTTTAACTCGTTTTTTCAGTTACTATATAAGATTTGGTTTGTTTGTTTTATGTGTTATTGTCACGCACATCAGTCAGGCGATCGCCACGAGGACCCGGAAGTAAGAGATCGCTTGGAAGATAAATAGAGGAACATTTCATTCGCTCGCTGCTCAGTCATTGCGAAATGACTCAAGCCCTTTCTACCTCCATCGCCGGTACTGTGAGTACTCCAGTCTTTGGTTATATGTCTTTGATTGTGTGTGCGTTTAGAACGCGGATTCCGGTGTGAATCCCTACTCTTTATTTAAAGAGCGTTCTTATAATAATCGCATGGTTATCCTACCTCTTTGCGTAAACTCCGCGTCTGGGTTACTCCGCTTCTCGGCCCGCGCTACACGGGCTATCCGCTGACGCCAGTCTTTTCCGTATTTTCTGCCCGGAATCCTGACAGAGTGACTGATTCTGAACCCACCAGAGTTTGCCGCCCTCTGTGACGCTGTCGCAAACCAGTCAGTGTTGATTGATTGGCTTCAGCGTGAGGTCGCGGACTTGCGCCAAGGCGCCCAAAGCCAAGCTGCATCCCGCAGCGAGGTAGAGGCGCTGCGGCAAGAGGTCGCGATTCTCCGCGAAGCGGTTCGGGAGCTGACTGGTGAGCAGCGCACCCCGGGCGGAGTCCCGTATCTCCTCCCCCACCCCGGAGCCCCACATTTCCCTACCGGATAAATGGAATGGGGTAGATGGTATGTGCGATGTATTTCTCACTGCGCTAGATCTGGTGTTTGAATTCCAACCTGCCAGATACCCCACAGATTGACAGCACGTTGCACTTCTCGTCTCCCTTCTCACTGGGCAAGCAGCTGAGTGGGCCACGGCCATCATCCGTTACGGATCACTCTTACCCCAAATTTACGCGCCAACTCCACACTACTTTTTGTCATCCGGATAGCGAGGTGGAGACCGATTCTAGGCTGTACCATCTGTGGCAGGGAGGCTCGTCCGTGAGCCGCTACACCATGGATTTTCGCACCCTTGCAGTGCAAACCACCTGGGGCGATTCTGCTCTCCGGACGGCCTATTATGAGGGGCTGGCTCCCCGTATCCAGGATGAGCTCGCCGGACGTGAGCTCCCCCCCACCTTGGAGGGGCTTATCCAACTAGCCCTCCGTATTGACCAGCGGATAAGCTCACGCCCGAGGCCAGCTCCCCGTACCCTGCCGCCCACCTCAGTTCACCATCCGCCAGCACCTCCCCCACCACCTGCTGGCGTCATCTCTCCACCTCGACCCGTGGACCACTCAGGAGCAGGGGAACCCATGCAGTTAGGGCGCGCCTCCCTGACCACTGTGGAGAGGGAGAGACGCTATAGGGAGGGCTTCTGTGCCTACTGTGCCTCTCCCAACCACCACCGCGCCATCTGCTCTCTCCGTCCGGGAAACGGCCAGACCCGGTGATCCTGCAAAGAGCTCACCAGGCTCCTTATCCCTCTTCTCCACCAATGCGGCCGCTTCCCGCCTCACGGTTCAGGTACACCTCCAGTTTGGCCACAAACGGGTCAGGACCTTGGCTTTTATAGATTCAGGGTCTGCAGGGAACTTTATTGACCAGACTTATGCCAAACAACTGGAGGTGGAGCTTGAGGTGTTATCCCAGCCGGTTCCGATCACCACTTTCGACGGTCGGCCCCTTACCACCAGTCCCATCACCCACCAGACTCAATTCATCTCCCTCAGCATCAACCACCACCATGAACGCATCCAGTTCCTGGTCACGTCCATCCTCTCACCTCCCATCATCCTCGGGCACCCGTGGCTTCTTCAGCATGACCCCCTCATCTCCTGGACCCAACAACGGATTCTTCAGTGGGGGCCGACCTGCTCTGAACTATGCCTACAGGCAACGGCTGGGACATGCTCTAGGGAGTCCGAGGCCCCCGACGTCGATCTGGAGGCCATCCCCCAGCTGTACCATGATTTGCCAGAGGTCTTCTGCAGGAAACGGACCATGAAACTACCTCCGCACCGGCCCTATGACCTAGCCATTGACGGCATTCATCACTCCCACTGGTCACTATGAGAGTCTGGTGATGCCCTTCGGCCTCTGCAATGCTCCCGCAGCCTTCCAACAATTCATCAATGATGTGCTGCGGGACATGCTAGGCCATTGGGCATTCGTCTACCTTGACGACATCCTCATCTACTCTCACACCCTGGACGAGCACATCCAACATGTCAGGGCAGTCCTCGAGAGATTGCTCGCCCATCGACTGTACTGTTGGAAAAATGCGCTTTCCACCAGTGCTCCACCACGTTCCTGGGCTTTGTCATCTTACCCCAGGGTGTGGCCATGGACCCCCAGAAGCTGAAAGCTGTGCGTTATTGGCCCCTACCCAAGACGCTTAAGCAGCTACAGCGCTTTCTGGGGTTTGCCAATTTCTATCAGCGCTTTATTCGGGGCTTCAGTACAGTTGCAGCACCACTCACCGCCCTGACCCGTCCGTCTCTTCATCATTATAACCTCACCCCGGATGCCATCAACGCCTTTCAGAGACTATGTCACCTTTTCACCACCGCTTCCATTCTCCTTCACCCGGATTCCACCAAACCCTTTGTTGTGGAGGTGGACGCCTTGGATGTGGGTGTCGGGGCAATCCTCTCCCAGCAAGGTCCAGACCAGAAACTGCACCCATGCAAACCCCACTCAGCAGCGTTACGGGGTGGGGGACCGTGAACTGCTGGCCATCAAGTGGGCCCTGGAGAAATGGCGTCACTGGCTCCAGGGCGGCAGTGAATCATTCACGGTCTGGGCAGACCACCAGAACCTCATCACTATCCAACACATCAAACAACTCAACCCTCGGCAGGCGCGGTGGGCACTGTTCTTTGAACAGTTCAACTTCCACCTCTCATACCGCCCGGGGTCCAAGAACACCAAGGCTGATGCACTCTCCCGCCAGCACGAAGCCGATGCTCCCCGGGTGGACCCCACGCCTGTTGTACCCACCACCCGAATCATCGCACCTCTCCAATGGGACCTGGAAATCAAGGTTAGGCCAGGCACAGACCATGGAGCCCGCTCCGGCAGGTACACCGCCCGGACGACTCTATGCCCCCGCTTATATCCGGCCGGACGTCCTTTCTTGGGCACACTCCTCTGCTCTGGCGGGCCACCCCGGTACCAGAAGAACTCTGCAGTACCTCCAACGCGTGGAGGTTGGCCCCTACCTGCCATGGCCCGCGACGTCTGAGAGTTCGTCTGGGCCTGTCCAGTGTGTTCCAGGGCCAGAACCAACAACCAACCGTCCCCGGGTGGACTCCATCTTCTCCCGGTTCCCCGTCGGCCCTGGTCATACATCGCACTGGACTTCATCACTGGCCTGCCGGAGTCGGAAGGGAAAAATACCATCCTCATCATTGTTGATCGCTTCTCCAAGGCTGTGCACCTGGTAGCCCTGGCCGGACTACTGTCAGCCAAAACTACAGCTTAGTTGATTTTAGAGCATGTAGTCTGCTTGCATGGCTTCCCCAGGGACATCGTCTCGGACAGAGGGCCTCAGTTCCCCGCCAGATTTTGGAAGGCCTTCTGCCGTCTGATCAACTCCACATGCAGTCTTTCGTCCGGTTATCACCCACAAACCAACGGTCAGACAAAGCGGACTAACCAACACCTGGAGCGCTACCTTAGATGCTTTGTTGCAGATAGGCAGCGTTCCTGGGCCCGCTACCTCATCTGGGCGGAACTTTCCCATAACCTCCACACTTCTTCTGCCACCGATCTCAGCCCATTCGAGGTATGAAAGGGTTTCCAACCTCCGATGTTCGACCATCAAGAGCCGGAGGTTGATGTACCATCGGCCCGACAGTTGGTCCGCTGGTGCCGGCAGCTCTGGACTCAAGCCCATTCAGCCATCCAAAAGGCTAACCGTCGTTACACTGCTCAACATCGCCGTCGGCCCCCACAGGGACGATTGTTCGACATAGGTGACAAGGTTTGGCTCTCCACTCAGTATCTTTGCCTCCGCACCGACTCACGGAAACTCACCTCCCGTTTCATTGGACCTTACCGCATCACCCACCGGCTTAATCCTGTCACCTATTGACTCCAGCTGCCTGCGGCACTCCGGATTCATCCAGTCTTTCACATTTCCCAACTCAAGCCCTTTGTCACTTCCCCCATGGTCCTGTCCTCCCCCGCCCCCCCTCCGCCCCCTATCATTGACGGTGGTCCCGCTTACACCGTGCGCCAGATCCTCGATGCGCGTTCTCAGGGCCGGGGTACTCAGTACCTTGTCAATTGGGAGGGTTACGGCCCTGAGGAGCACTCGTGGGTCCCGGCCCGGTTCATTCTCAATCCTTTCTTCGTGTGGGACTTCCGTCTTCGGGAGTCCTCCCTGCCGGGGCCGTCTGGTGCCGGTCCTGGAGGGGGGGGTACTGTGACGCACACGGTCAGGCGATGGGTGCAAGGACCTGGAAGTAGGCGATCGCTTGGAAGATAAATAGAGGAACATTTCATTCACTCGCTGCTCAGTCATTGCGAAATGACCCAACCCCTTTCTACCTCCATCACCGGAACTGTGAGTACTCCAGTCTTTGGTTATATCTCTTTGATTGTGTGTGCGTTTAGAACACGGATTCTGGTGGGAATCCCTACTCTTTATTTAAAGAGCGTTCTTATAATAATTGCGTGGTTATCCTACCTTTTCGCGTAAACTCCGCGTCTGGGTTACCATCCGCGCTACACAGGCTATAATCCCTACTCTTTATTTAAAGAGCGTTCTTATAATAATTGCGTGGTTATCCTACCTTTTCGCGTAAACTCCGCGTCTGGGTTACCATCCGCGCTACACAGGCTATCCGCTGACGCCAGTCTTTTCCGTGTCTTCTGCCTGGAATCCTGACAGTTATATATTAGTTTGCTCTTTCTTAATAAAATCAACTACGTATTAGTCTAATGTTTAAAAAAACCTAAGAACTATTCATTAATGAATTTTTATTTAATTAAAAATCAATCTTTATTAATATCGAAGCTTCTTCTCAGCTTGCTTCAGATATTCTAGCATGTTTGTATACCTGTATTATATAACAAAAGATAAAAGAAAAACAACATATAAACACAAAACAATACACTTGACATACATTTCACAAATCAGACACAACACCTTATCCAAAGTAATGTACCATACATTATGAAAACTGTCACATCTACAGTGCAGGCTGTGGATGAGTAGACCCCTCGCATTGGCATTATTATGGGGAATTGGCAGGATAGCACATGCGAACAGAGAACAATGACTGCACAGGGAACACACGACTGAGACGCTGATATACATGACTAACAGAGGAGTAAACGCAAGGCAGCTGTGGCTGGTTAACAAGAGGGCAGGAACAAGACGTAAGACGAACAAGCTTCAGGCGCTGCTGATTAGAAGCCACACCCAAGGGAAACGCAGTGAGCAAACAAGCAGGGTGGGGCTGGACGTGACAGTGCTGCCCCCAAAAGATGCGCACTCTAGGCATGCCAAGCAAGCCGGGGAGGGGACCCAAGGGATTGTACAAGAGGATGGGCACATGCAGCCAGGACACAGGGCAGGCTCAGGGACACTGGACAGGGTCAGACACCAGACTCTCAGGACTGAAGACCTGGGGAGACAAAACAGGACCAGGAACAGGACTGAGCAGACTACACCAAAGAGATGACGGGTGTCCCCTGTGATGCCTGCCAACAGGCGACACCACTGGACAAGACAGGACACCCAAGGTTAGATGACATAGGACTTACTTGAACCAGGGGACCGACAGAAGCAGGGTAAGGGACTGCAAGGACAACAGGTTGGACTGACAAGAGGACAGGGACAGGACTGACACATGGAAGGACCACCAGGATAGGGACAGGGACACCAGTGCAGACCACAACCAGCCATGAGAGAAGGGCAAAGCCTGAGGCAGGAGAGGGAGAGGGGTCAGACTGGGGGGTTGGGATGATCCCAAGATGCTGGGCGTCGGTCCCACGGCGTGTGTCTCCCTTAGAATCGGCACATTCATCAGACTCTGTGGCACCATGCAGTCAGCAGGGTCAGGAGACATCCTGGGAGTTATGAGGTGACCTGGACCGAGCGGGCAGAACCTGGTGAGGCAGCCGCAGCCATGCAGGCAGGAACGAGGCCACAGCCACAGGCGAGCAGGCAGGAGTCGACGAGGTGTCGACGGCCGAAGGTCTACAGGTGAGAATATATGGAAATACATCTTGATAATTAAAACAAAAGATGTACACAACAGGTCAACAGGTTTAGTGGTTTGGGTTTGATTGTGTGAACAACCTGAATCATCACTTGCATTTTATATTCATTTAATTTTTAGAAGAGGTTCTACATAGTATGCCCCATTTTGTAACTTAATCATTCATTTTAGGTTACACCCTGCTTAAAATGTCCTTGTTTGGGCATTCAAAATGTCTTATTTTAATGAATAATTTTAGTTTCTTTTTTATTATTCCATTTATTTTATCTAGTGTGCCACCAAGAAAACTGAACAAGTTTGCAGAAATGCCTAAAGATATTTAACTTTTTATTTAACTTTGTAAAATATTAAGCTGTGCTGCAAAAGTACTGTACAAATTGTAAGGATCAGGCTTCGTCCTTACGGTTTTCCCAGTATAGGGGTAAACTCAGCTAGACAAAGATGAATAGAACTGTTCTTGATTTATTTCATTGCTTCATGCAACAAAACCATCATTAGAAGAGGAAAAAAACAAGATTAAAACAGTCTGAAAAACCACAGCATTGCCACAGCCACAAGACCATACTTTTTCTATCCCTGTGGCGCCACAGTCAGAGCAAGAGAAAGAGGGCTGTAACCCCCTTTGACCCCATAGTGTGACTCAGCATAAGCCAATCATCACACATCCCCCCCACACTCAAAACAAGGGCTGTCGTCAGACCGTAACAAAAAAAAAACATCACAGTACCCAAGTTTCTGTGCGACAGCAATGAGAAGGGTTGCAAAAATGAAAGCAAAATAAAAGACAGTAGTATAGCCTCTGGCATTTTCAACTGATCCATGCAACCATTACCCCACATTACACAACCAAAACAGTTTTACATTAACCCTCCAGACTTGCTTGGAAGATAATGGAACAACAGTACCCCAAGTGCAAAACAGTACATACAGTGGAGCAAAAAAGTATTTAGTCAGCCACCAATTGTGCAAGTTCTCCCACTTAAAAAGATGAGAGAGG
>JAODLD010000232.1:0-15358 GCA_026781065.1 Mormyrops boulengeri | reverse complement strand
CCCAGCATTACGTAACAGGTTTATTCATTTCAACCTTTTTATTTTTACACTTGTGCAACTCGTTACTAGACCCCCCCCCCCGAGTGGTGGCATTCCTGAGGACACAAAAGAAGTTCTTGTGGCCCTTTCATTGGCTATTTGCTGAGAGATGTCCAATGAACAAGCATCGCAGAGTCACATGCTTGAGTAGATTTTTGAGTGGCCCTAGTTCTCTTTTATCATTACGTGGGAAAAGAATGTTTCCACTCAGATCAGAAATTATATATACATGTTATAATTTTCAGAACATAACATCATCTCACTACAGTAAACCTTATGTATCTTAGAACTCTCAGGACACTTTATACAAAACCTTGTAAAGAGTTAATTTCTCTGAAAATATAAATTCATATCTGCATATCTTGCGATTTCAGTAAAAGCTTACAGATTTATTTATTTCTTCTACTGAAATGCTTCAGTATGCATTTCACATTAACTTTAAAGTATAATTATAAGTAGAATAAATGTTCCATTCTGAATGTATCTTTCCATTCATCTTCTATCCTGCTCTGGGCTACAGAGGACCTGGAGGTCATGCCGGACAGCAAAGGGCAAAGCTTGGGGTACACCCTGGATGGGATGCCAGTCTACTGCAGGGCACACGCCTGCACACACTCACAATCATACAACTTGCAATCACACTGTCATAATATTAAAAGTAGACATGTGACACAGTTCATTAAAAAAATGGCAGCTGATGCTAGTGAATCATTCAGAAAATTATTCAGTTTGAACTCTTAGCATCACCTGACTGCACTATTTCTGACTGCAGTATGAGAATCTCCAGTCAAAATGTAAAGTTCTGTATTTAGATTCCATTCAGCTGGGTGAAGTGCACCACAGCTCTGTTATAATAATAAGCTGATGTGCTGAGAGCTCACTCTGGAGTAATATGTTAATTGCTGAGACACTTATTAATATAAAATACCTCCCCAGCACAAATGTACAGTTTTCCCCGTACATGTAATTAACATATGCATCTTGATAGATGAGACATTATAAAGTGGTACTTGGTTCCAGGAGAAGTGGTGAAACAGAAAATAAAAACCAATAGCTTAATTACCCCTCAGGGAATGCATTAATAGGTGGAGGGTCCATTTTAATGGACGTTACTGTGCTGTAAATGGTCTTTCATTTACAGAACTTTAAATTAAATCGTACTTTAATTTACCTATACTGTGCAGGGCCATGTACTGAGTGTGAAAGGCAGGCATGGACACTGACGGGGATGCCAGTCCATCACAGCACATACTCGGGCTATGGGCAATTTACAAAAAACATGCAGCACATGGAAAGAAGCTTCAGACTGTACAGAAACAGCACAGGGCCGTATCTCCAAGTCTGAAGATGCGGGGCACCAGAGCGACCTACAGCAGCACCGCCTCACCTCCTTAGTACATCCACTTACGAAACATCCAAATAAATGCAGCAACATGAGTTCATGCGAGGAAGGCACTCTGTGTGTGTGAATGAAAAAGGGGGCCTGATAAAGACTAATGGGCTGGGCATCTGCGAGATTCTCCGTCTGTAGCAGGAGATGCACCATCTGCAGCTTCTGGCTCTAACTTAATCATTCAGCCGGCCTGCAGTATCACAGGCACACGCCTGTCTATAAGACTCTGTTTGCCCGCTCACCCCACATGTGACTACTTACTTACTTTGGTAACACTTTACATTACTTTACATTAACTTCATAATGTCTTTTTAATGCATTCATAAAACATTCATAAGCAGCTTATAAGTATACCTAAAAAACCCAACTTACCTTAACAGCTTTAATATACATTAATAAGAAACATTATATGATTATAATTTTTGTTAATATCATATAATGTTACTTATTAATGTTTCTTAAAGGTGTTGAAGTATGTTAGTATGTCGTGGTATATTGATAAGCTGCTTATGAATGTTGCATGAATGCATTATAATGGATTTATGAATTATGAAATTATTATTTTATGCACATTTTAATGTAATATAACAATATATAACATATGTCTTTATGATTTGTTGGGAAACTTCTCTAAACCTGCGGGAAAAAATAAGGAACCATTTGGTCTTTTCCTTCACATTCCAAGTGCTGAGTAGGCTGTGCGTGAAATATGGCAAACTGCTATGGCATGCTTAAGTCACCTTTTGTATCCCATGTTTCAATCCTAGCTATTCTGTACAGTAATGGCTTACTCTGGGATAAGGTGCATTATGAATAATAACAGTAATCATTCTACACCTCCGGAACACAGAATATGCATTAATGTATACATCTGTCATGCAAAATTAGCAGGCTAAGAAAACCAGTTTCCTTAGTGATGGCTACAGACAAACTAATATCAGGAAGAACACTGTGCAGTTACTAATCAATTTATGGTATACATGTTACCAGTTATGTACATATACAAAAGGTTTGCATGCGACTAACATTGTCCAGGATCTCTTCATGAGATAAAAATGAATTAAACAAGCCATTCAACCATGGGCTTTGGGTAATGTGGGGTGATTGCGCAGCGCTGTACAGGAAATAATAAGATTTTAATTCCACAAATTCCACAGGCAGCTTTTAATCCTCATTTAGTATTCTGCACTGAGGTAATGAACTGAAGAGCAGCTTCATCTGTGCATAATTTTACGGACCTGCCCTATTGCGTGGAATCCACTTTCTTTTGATCACATTGCAATTTTGTTGGGAAAATATTGGCATACAAAACCGAGCAGAATAAGCATCATTATGCCTGCGTCCCTGTCCGTAGAGATTATGTAGGGCATGCAACGACGAAACACCGGTATTTGGGCTTGTGTAGATTGTCTTTGTCACAGTTTTCCATCATTAAACCCCCACAGTAATGTAAGCATGGCCTTGTTCTGCTAATAAACACCAGATGGCTGTAAATATATTGAAGTACACAGTGATTTTCCTGTTATGACGGCATTGCATCTCTCCCCCGCATTGCCTCAGTGTTATTTCGGATCTTGTTTGCCTTTGGATTCTTACCTTTGGGTTGATGGGCTGTATCACACCTGGCTGCCATCTACAGAAGACTTTCAAATACTTTCCCCCCCTTTTTCGCCTGTTATTATTAAGTATATTATGGTAACACTTTACTTGAAGCTCTAATCTATAATGCACTATAGATACCTTCATAATTCATTAAAATGGTTGGTATAAGAATTAAGGATGCTTTTTTACTGCATTATGAAGTTATCTATAGTGCATTATAGATGAGAGCTTCATAAAGCATTCATAATGCATAATAAACATGGCTATAATGTGTTGCGCCTTTTTATAAATATTTATATCCATGTTTATGCTTTTTGAATGCATTATAATATGTTATGAATGTGTTCATAGATTGTAGACGGTGTTACCCATATTAATTATTTACCATAATGGGACTTATAATATATAAGTCCAAATAATCTAATGTCCACTACATCCAGGTTATAAAAGTCTGTTAACTTGTTGAAAGTATGCATCTTAATCAGAGACTGTAGATCACAATTTAAGCAGTAAAATATACTGGCAAAACCACCTCAAATCTCAGCCTACATGTCCTTAAAATCCGTAAACCCTAAACCTGCGAATGCTGCGTGTAGCTGTAACAGAAACTGGCATCTCTTAGTATCAGTCTCCCAGTAGATCCCCAAAGGATGCCTTTAGATTTGCTACCACTTCTCATAATATTGTCTATATAGAGTAAAATCTACTCATGTGAAAAAACATTTGCTTTTACTTTTTCTGTAGATTTTTTTCGAGGTAATCTTGTAGGAGTATAAATGCAAAGTATAGGACCAGAACAATGCTAACTAAAACTACTTCAGTAGAACAGTTCACTCAGATAGGGAACCGGAGAGGGTCAGTGGTAGGATGAGGTTAGTTCAGGTGTCTCTGGAGGTATCACACGCGAGAAAAACCTAGTATGAGACTTATTTTCACATACTGGAGGAAACACCAGGTGAAGTCCGCTTGCCAAGCGAATAGGGCAAGATGGAACAGAAGTCATGTTGAGCGAGTCGAAGTAGGTGGCTACTGTTCTATTAACAGCTTGGAAAGCAAGTACCATAGACTTAGTGCAAGCGTGCAAGCGTGTATAGGGAGCCTGTTGAGGGAGAGAAAGAGGGGTGTAACATGGGTGCCTTTCTGCTGATTTAATACCCTGTTGTGCTGCTGCATGCCTACAGACAATGTAACGTAAAACTAAAATTAGATAAAATGTTACAGGCTAGGCTCGGTTACAGGCTAATATGGGGGCAGGACAATATGAGTTTTCTAGTTGGGTAGCATGTTGAAAAAGTCTTAATAAAAAAAGCAATACAGGTCTTATTGTTCAAAATATCAAGGAACTTGCAGCAGTAATTTCCAATCTTTTTATTACAGTGAGAGCCACTTCTCCATAAAAATATATAACTTCTTCAGGGGAGGCTGCATATTTGGGAGGGTATGGTGTCACAACTAGCATCTTGTGATTGACACGTTGGTGACCACTGATTTAGGGAATGTATGTTGTACCTCTTCTATATTTCCGAAGCAGTGCCTCCTGTGACATACACTTAGCTTGCAGAACAGTCTAAAGTTGAAAGTCATCCAGTTTGAATGTCCAAAGCCACATGAATCACTGCAAATTTGGCTGATGCTATATTCTATTTAAACAATGACTGCAAAAGCAACAGTTTTATAGGATACATTTGTCCAGCCTGCGGTAGGATCACACCGAACCCCCAGAAGACTATATCAGGGTTTACCTTGCTGGGCCCGTCTTCTCCACACAAAGCTGATGTCGCATTTAAAAAGCAATACAGGGTCTGATTGTGCTCTCTGCGGCCCTGTTGCTGCTGCAGGGAAAACGGCCTGCATTATTTATCACATTTACAGTGAGATATACAGTTAGTTGGGCTTGGCTGCTTTTCGTAGCTGATGTGACCTAGGGAAAGACCTCTGCGGGGTTTTGTTTGCCCAAGGATGCTCACCTTGCTGATTCTCATTTTTATGTGAAGCTGTTCTTATGATGAGTGTACTGTGGCATAACAGGAAAAACACTTCAAAAATGGGTACAGAGAAGAGAGTGTAACAGCTCATCATGCCTGAATCAGGTCAGAAAATCAGTGTTTCTTCCTTTATTAATCTTGCATAATTTGTCTGACATTTGAGGAAGCAGTCGCCAATCTTCCCTATGCTTTTATCCAGCGCTGGATCACGGTGAGCTTAGAGTGGATCACAAGAAACAAAGGGCATAGGACTGAAAACACCACCGGCAGGATATCGGTTCATCACATAGTCTGTGTGGACAACAAATTAAGAAACTGTATGTATTTTGGCAAGGGGTGGGAACCAGAGGACTTATAGGAAACCCAGGTAGCACATGCAAATAACAGACGCACAGAGCCAAGGACAGGATATCAACTGTACATTCCGGAGTTGTGACATCGCACTACTAACCAATGTGTCACCATGCACGGTTTACTATGAATTACTACATTTATGTTTTTTTGGTTGTATTTCTAATTTGCATTTATTTAGTTATTTGTTTGTCATAGCTGTATAGTCAGAAATTACTTTAAAGTCATCCAACCATATTCTGTACCTGCTTGTCCTATGCAGGGTCGGGGGGGTCCGGAGCCTATCCCGGAAGCGACGGGCACAAGGCAGGGAACAACCCAGGATGAGGTACCAACCCATCGCAGGACAGTCACATACAGACAATTTAGCAAGTCCTATTATACATTACCATGATGTGGACTGTGTGGGGGACACTGGAGAACCCAGAGGAAACCCCACAATGACACAAACGGAGACTCAAAGGCTGGTTCAAGTGCAGTGAGGCAACGGTGCTAATCAGTGTGCACCATGCTGCCCCGACTTCACTGCCATGGGTATGTAACTGCCTAGGAATGGCACCCCCCCCCCCTCCATCTTCAATGCTTAACACTGTTTCTTGGAAATTCAAGTATACCAAGTGCGGAAAGTAACAGAGCAGAAAAGGGAACCATCCCATGTGGACAGTAACATCCAGATCTAAAGTAGCTTGGCAGATGGGAAACGCCAGATTGCTTTTTAATGGCTGCCCGTTAATGTCCCTCTAATTTCGAGTCCCAGGGAAACAGCCTGCGAAAAGTGAGGATATACAGACGGTGGTTGCATATTTGAGGGGGTGCCACAGCCGCTCTGCTTCCTGTATGCCTTCAAAATGCCTTTTGCTGCTCATTAAGACACAAAGTCATACACGTGATTCATACTGCATTTGGGAGACGTGAGGGAAGTAGTAATGCTTGAGTTTATTTGGGGGCATTGGAGATTAACTGCATTTTCACAAGTGGGGCACCACTTATACAAAGACAAGTCAGAATGATGCTGCAGTATGTTGCACTTCTAGTGATCAGGACCTAAACTGGGTTGAGATGGTTGTGTTGTGATGATAGAAGAGAATAGTGATGCTTTATTAATCCCCATGGGGAAATTCTCTTTTTCCTTTGCCCCATATTGTTCTCCATGAGACACACGTTCAAGTGAGAGCTAAGCTTGCCGGTCAGAGCACAGGGTCAGCCAGCATGTAGCTCCCCTGAAGCTGGGGCTTAAGTGTGTAGCTTAAGGACCCAAAGACACAAATAGACTCAGGAAAACTGTGCATTGTTATATTCCTATACAACACAGGTGATGTAGCCATTACAAAAAACAATATATATTACTCTCAGCATGACACCTAAGGAACTCACAGCCATCTGCCCCTGTGCTCACTGGACACCGCTGCCTCTGTGTTTGTCTTCACACCCCAGCACTCTATTATACATTTTTCCTTTATTGCCGTGGCATTTCCTGGCTTGGTGACTGTGGCCTCACTTGCCTCCAGATCTATGGAGTTTCCATGGTGTTCTTCTGGGTAGCCCAGACTCCTCCTACAGTCGAAAAGTCCAGTGAACTGGTCAGTCCTGTTGGGTGGCCCTCAGGATTATTAAGAGGGCTGGGGCCACGGCCCTGGAGCCGGGAACCGACTGTAATTGGCTCATACTTCAGCAGTGCGGCTTGTGATCGACAGGCCTCCTGTCCAGGGGTCCCCAGAGCTTTTGCAGATCTTGTACACAATGCATGTTTGGAAGATGGATGGACTTTTTATGGTAATTCACAGAAATTATTCCTAAAATAATGTCAGTGTGATCTATTGAGTGCTACTGCCACATTGTAAGAAATCATTTGTGTGAAACGTTTTTAGCTGTTTTTAGCGATTGTGACCTTTCTGGACATTGTCACTGTGAAAGACCGAAACGGCGGCCTAATGATTTGCTGAAGGCATTTCATTGTATATACATATCGACTTGAGAGAGCCGCAGGTCATTAAACCTTTCAGTGATTAGCCCTGTTCCACTAATTATAAAACAGAAGCTATCCGTGAAAGGGATGCAAAGTGCAAGAAAGGAACACTGTTAAATACACATTTGTAGTCTCTGCCTGGGCGACAATTCAAATAACGGAGCAGCTCAGCAATCGACACAATGACCCCATTAACACACAGGTCCCTGGCTTCTCATAGAAAGAAGTCTTTTTAATAGCTGTTCCATTTTAAGATATTCACTTTGAATGGTATACATTAAACTCCGGAGAAGTTGAATTGCATAAAAGCACATCATTACGGTTATTACTTGGAATTGCATTACATACATTTTACCTTTATATTAACAGAGTTATCTGTATATTTATATCCAGGTCCATTTGCTTGAGAGAAAATGAACTCGGTGGGTTTTAGAGGGACCGTCTCTAAACTATTACTACAGTTAATGGCAGAAGCGGAAATACTTCTTTTTGCTAATTACTACCAGACCATTTGAACAGTGACCTAGAAAGAAAGAGAAATGGGTTGAGCACCAAAATTATAATTATTTTGTTCGTTAAGCAAAAATGGTTCAATATTCAATATACAATTTACACTGTTATTCCAAATCACTATGTATTTCAAAAAACATAACAAATTGCAATACATTACTGTGTTGTACACAGTCACCTGCCCTTTTCCTCTCACATTGTTAATCTTTCCCGCTCATGTTGATTTCTCCTCTTCAACATCAGAAGGATTCGTCCATTACTTTCCACACAGGCCACTCATTTACTTGTTTAATCTCTTGTCATCTCAAGACTAGACTACTGTAATGCACTCCTAGCAGGTCTGCCTCTGAGCGCCGTTCATCCTCTGCAATTAAACCAGAATGAGGCTGCCAGACTTGTTTTCAACCATCCCAAGTTCTCCCACACCACTCCATTGCTACACTCCCTCCACTGGCTTCCTGTAGCTGGCCACTGATGCCCAACTACAAAGCCAAAAATGGACCAGCAACCTCCTACCTAAAAGAACTTATCTCACCCCACACTGCACCACTCTCTCCGATCCTCCAGCACTACTTGGCTGGTCCCAACATCTCTCAAGGCACAAGGAAGACATACATCTAGACTCTCCTCTGTTTTGGCACCTATGTGGTGGAATGAACTTCCCCTAGATGTCCGAACAGCTGGGTCATTGGGTGCCTTCAAAGGACAAATAAAAACCTACCTCTTTCTGAAGTACTTGGATTAGCACTTCCAGGATTATACTATTATTACTTAAATAAGAAAATGTATTACTTGCCAACAGAGTAAATGTTAAAGTATCTAACTACCAGTGATTTTACTTATTGAAGGTTAAGAAGGTCATGCCAAAAAATCTACATTTAAGTTCTGTAGATGGCGCACATAAGTTAAGTCACATTGAACGATATACAGAACCATGCCGCTAGCAGGATTTTCCTGTATGGGGTCACAAGAATGACTAGAACCTTCTATTTTAAAAATGAATGTGTTTATAAATTACTGAAAACATGGCCTTAAGTATAATGTTACCAAACAGTACAAAATGCTTAAATAGAGCAGTCTTTGGGCAACTTCACGGAGTAAGTTAAGGAATATGAGTCTGTATTTCAAATGAAAATCCACTTGATATTCACAGAAAGGTGCTGAGATACGTTGCATACTACTTGATCGAAGTTGCCAAACAAAAATTCAGCAAGGTGATTGAGAACAGAATTACTGAAAGAGTAAGTTTAGAAACAGAGCGGACCCCTAACCAGCTATTAATTCTTAAGGTTGACACATCTCACAGGTGAGACAATGTGTGGGATCTAGTGAAGTCAGTCATTTAGGCAGTCATTCATGAAAGACATTCAGTTTCTACAGCGGATAACATTCTACAAGCTGTGCCATGTGCAAAGGTATTTACAAAACTACCCGGCGGAAAGGGTATTTCAGCACCAGCTGTCAAAAGCCATTCTGCCCCGATTCTTCACGCCAGCTGGCTCACCTTTAGGAGGCATCTGGCTCTGCCTAAACCCAAGTAGCAGCTCAAGAGCACTGCCTCCACCTGGAACCTCTCTGTGCCTAGATGGTGAACCCTGGGACCACACCTGCAGCTAAGCCTTCACCAGAGCCAACCACCAGCACAAACAAATATACAGTAAATAACTTGTGCAGTCACCAGCATGCTTTACATCACACTTTAAATAATGTAAATCTATATGTGTATTTTTGATAATAATAAATGTTGCAGCTGTATAATGATGCATGGAATGCATGCACTTAGTGCGTAACTGTGAGTGTAGTTTAAATTGTTGGCTTCTCTATCTGTGCCGCTTCAAGCATTAAACCAATAGTAGCTGTGAATAAAGAGAGCAACTTTCATATTAAAAGAGCCGCCATCTCCTTTATTAACATGACTCAGCAACTCTCCACAATACGTGTATTTGCACTGTGTATGGGTCTGTTATGTCAAAAACATTCTGTGCCCTCTACAGTTGTGGCATGGCAAAGAATGAACAAGGAGGATGCATTGTTATAAATCGTTCTCGCCAACATACTCGTTTTGTTTTGTTCCAGACGTTGGTTGAAGTATACAGCCACCATTACTCACAATAGCCCTTTTTTGTGAGTTTGAGCTCCCCCGTCTTGCTGTACGAACTTAAACCCGCAGAAACAATCAACCTCCTGCTCTGCCTAGCACTTCCACATACTACTGTCTAGTCTTATGGAGAGAGGGATAGCAATCCTTTATCCCAGCAGGTTAAATCTCTCTTGAAGCAGTCAGGTAATCCCTGGCAGGAACTGGTTTTCAGAGCATCTCTATTCTACCAGCTGTCTGCTGCTAAGGTATTCCACCGCACAGTCAGCTGTGGTTGTTGTACCAGATACCATTACAGCAAGGAACCCCAACAATGGTCCTGATGCTCACCATTTCATATAGGCATCATCTCCTACGTATATACTCCATTGCCGGATGCTAGCAGAGGTCCATGGAGAACATTAACCTCTACTTGTAGGTTTGGATCCAACACAGTCACCACAGGTCATTCGTAGTCAAAGGCCTACTGCTAACCCAACACGTCTGAAAATTTCTCCACACATTCTACAGCAGAGCTATTCCTTGTGTCAGGGTTTGTACCGTCCGACCCTGCCCTTTGTGTCTCCTTCCTGTTTGCCCAGCAGGTGTTGCTGGTCATCCTGTCCTCCGCCCAGTCTCTTGCCCTTCAGCCCCAGTGTGCCTAAGCCCCTAGTGTGTTTTCCCTGGGCCTTGGACTGCTGCATAGCTCAGTGGGTGAAGTGTGTGGCTCAGAGACTCTTCCCCCTCTGGTCATGCGTTGGAGGCTAGCCTCATCGGTTATTTTGTTTTACTGGTTTTGTTTCGTTTGATTTTCCATTTGATTCCCTGTCCTAGGTTTGCTTTGCTTATGTCCTGATCTCTTCTAGTCCTGTTTGTATTTTTGTTCCTGGTTATCTTAGTGTAGTCTTCCCAGTTTGTGTTTTGTGTTTTCTAGATACAGTACTTGTTAATTTTTCCATCCGTTGCTTGTTGTCCTGTCCCCTCTGTGATTGGTTAATTGTATGATGTTCCACACCTTGCCCCTCTCGTTAGCCCAGTCGCCTATTGTATTTAAGTGCCTGCCCCGACTCAGTTTTTTAGCCAGTCATTGAGGGCTTTGTTCTGTGAATGTTACTTTGTTACTAGGCTGTTTCACTTATTCTGGGCTCTGTATTACTTGTTTTCCTGTGTGGGTCTATTTTGTGGTTTAGTTTGGAACCACAAGTGTTTTCCCCTTTTTATTCCTGACCCCTCGTGGTCCTGTTATTTTTGTTATTTGTACCTAGTGTTCATTTTTGTTTCCCCAATAAACTCCTGTTGTTTCTTGGAGCCACAAGTGTATTGTCACCATTTCCCTGCCTGTGCCATGCTGTGCAATAACAAAACTCTTATTCTATCCTTGTTATTCCATAGAGATTATTGGTAACACTTCATAATAATGTTCAGTTATAAACATATATAAGCCTTTAGTTAAACATTAGCTAATCACTTACAGTACCTGAAGTTTATAATGAACAAATCATTTACAAATTCTTAATCATTTGTAATCATTTAGTAATAATTAAGTAGTAATGATTTGGGTAACACTTTTTCACATTCTGTGAATGATCTGTCTATAAGAATCAATGAACACATTCATAAAACATTATAATCATCTTTATTATTAGTTTTATTAGTAATGTCTCTGTCTTTTGTTCGTTTTGTTCCATTTTGTATTGGGTTGTTGTTCACCGCTCTGTGACCTTTGTCTGAGAAGGCCGCTATATACATAAACTACTACTACTACTGAACATTATAATGCATTATGAAGGTATCTATAGTGAATTATAGATGAGAGCTTCATTGGCACTTAGGAAGTATTATAATCAACACTATAATGCATTTTGATTGTCAACAGATGATGCTGTAATGTTTTATTGATTCTTATACCAACCATTATAATGTATTATGAAGGTATCTATAATGCATTATAGATAAAAGCTTTAAGTGTTGCCAATTGGTCTGTACCAGAGTATAGTATCTACGTACGTATTGTTTAATCATGAGCAAATGGCGAAGCTCCTAGCACAGATGTTCACAGTGCATTTACCGCGCATAGCACATGGCGATGACGTCACCCGCTCTTCTTAAAGACACAAACACCTACAGTACAGTATGTCTCACTGCTACCAGAAGTTGCAGCTCTACTGTTCATATGTACGGAGCCCCTTAGGTCTTGTAGTAATTTATGTGCTCGAGTTAGTAATGTGTGCGCTTGAGTTATAATTCATGCTGTTGAGTTACTAATCCATGCTCTTGAGTTCCTAATTTGTCTTCTCTGATTGGTGATTGATTTGAGCGCACAAATTACTAACTCGATTGCACATTTTACTAATTCGACAGCACGAATTACTATGAAATAATATTTTTTTCTACCATGACACCTAAGGAGCTCCGCTCATATGCATAATAAACCATGAATAAATCATCTGGTTACATAGCGAATGAGATGCTAGCAATTGTTATCAATATGTTCAAGTGTCAATATGTTCTATCGTCTATGTCACCAGTCAAATATGGAGTACCACAGAGATCAGTGCTTGGTCCTTTATTGTTTTCTCTGTACATGCTATCATTACGAAACATTATGAGAAAACATGATGTTAACTATCACTCCTATTCTGACGACACCCAAATATGGATTTCGGTCCTGCCTAACGACACCACATCTATTGTCACTTGAGATAATTGCTTTAACGAAGTCAAGACCCAGATGGGCGAAAACTTTTTATAAATGAAATTTTTTATCACTGAATCTGAAAATTATGCCAAATAATGACGATTGCATAAAACCATTTGTATACATGAACTAAAGCATTTGTTAACTTGTGTAAAGAAATGAGAAATGATGTTCTGCTGTGCAGAATTAACATTATAGGGTTACACTTGTTCTTTTGCAAATGTTAATTGCCATTTGAGAATTTCTCCAGAGCAATCAAGGAGAAAACGAAGTATCAGTTTGCTAAAGAAAAATGATCGGTCAGTGTCAATGATAAAGTGGGAACCAACTTATTCAGAATTTTGGAGCTCAGGAGCAGACTTGTACTGAAAACCGACAATATATCTAAGCATTTTGACTCTCATGGTTAAAACGATGCTTATTGTACTTTTCATTTTGGTGGCGCTGACTAATTCATTGGCGGAATTATTTGCTTTTGAGACAAGAGTTAATTGCTTTGGGTATGTACAGGCTTTTGCAGCTAAACCATAGTGTCATGATGTAGGCAAGGACAGAGGCAAAGGCAGGCATCGGGGGAAACCAAAAGCGGCTTTATAGAAACCACAACATAGACTGGACAAAATCAAAAGGGGTCAATACGGGGAGATGATAATCAGGCAGGAATACACGGCACAGGACACACTCAGGAGCACACGTGGATGATGATACATGTGGCATGACATTGTTGTACGCATGAATTGTTTTGAGAAATGCTCTTGATACTTTTGAGAATGTTAGGTATGTTACATGAAATCAAGAAAAAAATCAAGCAATCAAGAAAAACTGTAATGCACACTTTCCCAAGTTTATCTTAATAATCGACAACAGGATCAACAGATCAGTGTTCATGCAAAAACCTGTGCAGCTCTTGCTGGCTCTGCACTACCCATCTGGTCATATCTGACCACATTTTTTTAGACAGCTTCAGACGAAAGTTGTGCTGTGCAGTAGAACGTCTTACGAACATCTCCAAATTAAGTGCTTGTACACGCTGGTTATCAGTGCTGAGAACAGCTAGGCTCCTCAGACGATGTTCTACAAGCTGAAAAGCTGCACTCACACCCACTGGCAACCCACTGCTTAAACGTTATGGATTCAAACATACTGGTGTTTTACAGCTCAGAATTTACTAAAACGAAAACTAGCTCATTAAATCTAAAATGCTCCTAGAAATCATGTGTTTGAACGAATTCTGGTATCCCACATTACAGTACTGGAATATCCATTAGCATACAAGCCATACATTTTGTATAGATTACATTCATTACTAATTTACCTGACTTTATTCATGTTTGGTTAAACTCTGACTCCACCTTAAGACGCAGCTCAGCTCAGTGGCTCCTCTCCTCAACACGTTGAAGGCAGGCTGGTTTGCACTGGCAGCTTTAATGCATAAATCCCAATTGTGAAGATTCTGAACAATATTAAGATTTAAATAAGCCAGTAACATAACTCAACAAACTGAACATTTTCCACTAAAATAATCTCACGTAGCCAATGGACCCAGCAAAACGCATAGCAACATGCGGCTTAAGGTCATGGCTGCCTATGTAATGAGCCCTAACACCATCTCAACACTTCCATCACCAGTTACTGTAAAAGGAGGGTGAAGCGTCATCCGCAGGAACATCAATCTTCAGCCCGAGGGTGCCCAATATAAGAGCCACGGAATAAATGGCTTCAGGAAATGCTGCTGTAGAAAATTACCTTTTCAATCACAGACTTGCTTTTGAAGACAAAGTGATCATTTCTTTAGGGTTGAGAAATGCTTTTGGAGTGTTAAGCCTCGTGTTATTATATAAAGTACAGGGAATGTGGACTACAGCTGCATAACCTGGCAGTGCCACCAAATCTAATGGCTTCAGTAATTAGACTCCAAACGGGAGCTTGGTCAAGGCTCCCATGCAGGCTATAGGCTGGGTCATTGCCTAGCAAGCAGATTCCAGCATCAAGGTAGCACTGCAAGAAAGTTTGTTGTTTGCTTGGCTGCCTCCCCACAGTGTTAATGGATTTTTAATCACAGAAGTGCAATTAAATTACAATATTTAAGCATTGATGTTGTTTCACATATGCCACTAGAGATTACGGAAGGTGAATGCTTTTCACAGACAAATATTCTTTTACAGTATCCATTGCCCTTTATGATCAATTTCAGCCTGTCTTTGCCTGGAATAGTGCAGAAATGTGAAATAACAAGATTACAGGAAATTCACCCCCCCCCTCCCCCATTACTGTTTAAATTTTCCCAAAAAGGCATATCAAGGCAAAATTGTCATGGAAACAGACATTAGCCAATGGTGGACAGCCGAGTTTGGCCATGTGACCCATTGCCTGTTATTTCTTTCAAAAAAGAAACTAAACTAAAAAGAAGGGAAGAAGCCTTATAATGACCAAAGGGGAAAATTGTCAAGTTCTAAGCCTCAAAGAAAAATCCACATTTATTTTTATGTCCCTGAAAAATTTCTGCCACCAGTCAGCATGTAAAATAGCATGTCTTACTTGAATGCAATTTCCATTTCCTTTTTCAGTTTGCCATCACAAGAATCCATTCATAATTAATTAATTTAAAGAAATTCCTCCTGGAAAGTAAGTGGGATTGCGGATTGCTGCAGAGATTGCTGGGATTGCTGCAGAGATTGCTGGGATTGCTGCACAGGGAACGAGTGGTGTAGACGCTGTGTGCACTTGTGTTGTGTTG
>JAODLD010000231.1:0-15449 GCA_026781065.1 Mormyrops boulengeri | reverse complement strand
AACCCAGGCAGAGACACGAACCCTGGTCCCAGAGGTGCGAGGCAACAGTGCTAACCACTGCACCACCATGCCGCCCCAGTAAACAAACTATTTAGTGCCAAATTAAAGCTACTGTGTAGTGTTTGATGGACAAGACATGGCTATAGGTTTAAATCAATGTAAAATTTCTAGGGAAAAGAAAAACCATATTAACAGCCATCTTATTTTCTCAGGGCCTCCCTTAACGAGAAAACAGCGACGCTACAGGCAAGCTACTAGAAAATGTAGTTAAACTAATAGCTTTGCTACATGTAGCGGTGCTACCGCCCATCACTGTGAAACATGGAGGTGGGAGTGCTCTGATATGGGGCTGTAAGAGTGTGAAACGGATAAGGGAGATGATGTTTATAGGTGGCACCATGAATGCATGTTTGTATATGAAAATACTGAATGAAAAGATGATTCACCAAAGAATCTTGGCAGAAGAGGAATTTTTCAACACGACAACAATCCCACATCACTGCAAAAAAAAAAAAAAAAAATCACAAGAGAGTTTTTTTTTTTTTAAAGTGAAAACTTTTAACTGGCCAAGTATGTCTCCTGACTTAAATCCAATAGAACATCTTCGGGGTATTTTAAAGCTGAAGGTAGAGTAACAAAACCCCTCCATTAAATAGCAACTGAAAAGAATCGTCTGTAAACAAAGGCAGACTATCTCTCCAAAGATTTATGTCGGATTAGTATCATCCATGCTCAGGAGGACTGAATCAGTTATGAAAAATATTTTAAAAAATTAAATAATGGAATGTCACTGATTCAGGGTTTTGACTTTTATTGTTGCTGGTTCTTAAATATGGACCTTTCGTTATTGCTTTATCATTCAAATACCGGTATCTGTTTTTCAAATGAATTGTTTTATTTCTTGTTGGGCTTTGGCTATAAATAGTATTTCCGCTTCCAGGATATTATTCTGAAACGGGCAGCAGACATTGCCGAAGCCCTATACAGTGTCCCTCGGAACCACAGCCAGATCCCGTCCCTTGCCAACACACCATCACACAGCAGCATGATGGGAATGAACTCCTTCAGTGGCCAGCTAGCAGTGAACATATCAGAGACGTCGCAAGGCAGTGACCCAGGTACGAGTGATGGCTACACTCGCGGGGAGGTTAGGAGGGGTGAGGCGCGGGAGTCTGACACTGTCAACCATCATCTCTGCTGATACCTTGTAACAGTGAGACGTGCAGCGACGATGGCACACAATGGTGGACAGGCATAGCATGTTAGGCCTCTCTGTCCTGTTTCTGCAGTGGGCTACAGCCGCAGTACCAGCAGCGTTTCCCCCCGGGGCTATATCCCCAGCAGCACCCCCCAGCAGTCCACCTACAGTACCGTCAACAGCAGCATGAATGGCTATGGCAATGCCGTCATGACTAACCTGGGGGTACCGGGATCCCCAGGCTTCCTCAACAGCTCCTCCACAAGCTTGCCGTATGGCAGTGAGTTGCTGTATCCTAACCACATGACATTTCCATACCACTGGGGGAAAAGAAGGGTGACTGTTCACCACAGAGAGTAAAAGACATTTCAGGACATTCCCTAGAAACATAATCATTGCGGGTCTGTATGTTACTTGACTTCAGTCCATTGACCAATCAGAAGCCTGCCTTGGTCTCTTTTCTAAAAATCTTCTATGTGCCCTGAGTCCCTGCCCTTTCCTCCCCTCTAAGTGGTGGTTGTTTCTGCTTCATTGTAATTCGTCTGATAACACACACATCCTCTGATTGCCACCATTGTGGTGCTACCTCACCTTGCCCTCACACTGTAGCATTGAGCATTGCTTATTCGAATTCTCACCCGCCCATGTCATCTCTGCAGTAAAACAAAAGAGCGCCTTCGCCCCTGTGGTCAGGCCACAGACATCCCCCCCACTGTCCTGTACCAGCGGCAGCACCAACGGACTGCAAGGTAAGCAAAGCATCTCCCCGCCAAAAGCCACAGTGCTGTGCTTAGCACATGACATGCTACATCAACTGAATGATTTAAGCGTCAGGAATGATTCTTGAGTATCCAGGAAGATTTGTGCATGTGGAGGCCTTCTGATGCACACCCATGACCCATAGGGTCAGAATTAATGAATACACACACATCACATTAATGAGCGAAGTCACCTCATCAAGCACTTTCTCAACTTACAAATTCAATTCAATATATTTTTATATAGTGCTTTTCACAAGAGTTGCCCAGTGTGCTTTATATGGGTGTATTATGGTACATTACAACATCATAAAGACAAAATAATACAAGACCAGGGAAAAGGGAGGACAAAGAAATGAAACATATGTGGGAAGGAAGGTAGAGAGCATGGATTGTCAGAACATGCGTAGACACATTAATGGACATGCATAGATAAAAATGGCATGCACAGCGCAACAGCAGCCATCGATGTGGTGTGTTATGTGTTAAGTTGTGAGGAAACTAAACTGCAGTAAAAGGTCTTCAGTTAAGATTTAAAGACTGAGACTGATTTGGCATCCCCAACACAGGCTGGTAAACCATTCCACAATATAGAGTGCTTTACTGCCGACTGTCACTTTATTAACATGCCATTAACATTAAAGACAAGGAAAGCTGCATTCTGTGATGAATGAATGATGTGCCTTGTAAACTTGAAGCAATTCTGTTAGGTAAGCAGGTGCTAGACCAGGGGTGGCCAATCTTATCCAGAAAGGGCCGCTGTTTATGTGGGATTTCGCTGAAACTCCCTAATTGATTACTAATTAGCAGAGGCGGACATTTCAGGTCCAGAAAGTAAAAATCCAAACCAGGGTTTTGTTTCAACCAACCAGCTGAGTACTCTGTGACTGTGGCTCTTTATGCTCAACTGGTTGGATGAAACAAAATCCTGGTTTGGATTTTCACTTTCTGGACCTGAAATGTCCGCCTCAGCTAATTAGAGGACTAATTGGCTGAGGAGTCCTCATATCTAGGTTTGAACAGGTGTCCTAAAGGTTATCCCAAAAACCTGCATACACCCCTATGCTAGACCATTAAGTGCCATATATATCTTCAGTCAGAACCTAACAGGAAGCCAGTGCAGGGAACTAAGAGTAGGGGTTATGTGTTCAAACTTCCTTCTCCTGGTGAAAATTTGAGCTGCTGCATTTTTAATACGCTGCAAGGTGTTTAATGTACAGTGTGTTCTTCCAGATAACTCAGCATTACAGTAGTCTAACATACTGTATATAAAGGCATGTATCCATTTCTCAGTGTCTTGAATAGTAAAGAATCACTGCGGTTTGCCAATGTTACATAGCTGTGAAAACCACACCTTCAATATTACATTCACATGTGATTTGCATGAGAGGCTTGTATCTAAGGTGATACATAGGTTACAGGTTGAGATGCTGAATGCAATGTTCAGCCCTTTGTACAGAGATGTAGCATTCTTATCCGCAGATTTGCCTCCAAACAATATAACCTTAGTTTTCTGCACATTTACTGATAAAAACGTTTTCACTCCTCCAGGTTTTTACTTCATTAAAGCAATTAGCTAAACTGACAATAAATGAGGTGTCATTGGGTGTAACAGAAATGTATATTTAGGTATCATCAGTGTAGGAGTGATAATTAACATTATGTTTTCTCATTATATTACCTAATGGCAGCATGTAGAGACAAAACATTAAACAACAACTGATCCCTGTAGTACTCCATATCTGACTGGTTACATTCATGATGGAGTAATTATTTGATATTTGAACATATTAATATTGATTAGTCAAATAGGATTTAAACCACTTCAGCACCATTCCACACAACCCAGCATCAAATTCAAGTTTATGTAGTAGAGAAAAATATATGGGAAATTTTGTAAATTTCAATCTGCAGTACAAAACTGAATCTGAATTTAATATTAAGTTTGAATCTGAATTCCAATAACTTGAAACAGCATTTATCCTACCTGGAAAATTTTCAGTTCACAAATTCAGTTTCAAACTAGTGTGACACAGATCCGGGTCCTGTGTAATCGACCGCTGGTTCACAATGCAACTCATTTCCACGTTTTCGACAGTTCTGCAGGTCGGGTAAAGTGGAGGCGTGTGCAGGTGTTATGCCGAAAAAGGCATCCCTGCCGTAGAATGCATGCCGGTGTTCTGACGAGTTGAGCTTTTTTGGGGGGCTAGGATTAAGGTTTTAGGGGTGTTTTTGGGGATTAGGGTTAGGGCTTTAGGGGGTTTTGGGGGGATTAGGGTTATGGCTATCGATTAGCACTACGGTAGCCTAACTCGACAAAGTAGCTCAACTCGTTTCAGATCAGCGATCTATCGATCATTAAGAGACAGGCATGCCTTCTACGGCAGGGATGCTTTTTTCGGCATAACGCCGGCACATTACCTTATGATATATATGAGAATAAGCTTTATATTCACAAGCATAAACATTAACCGTAGGTCTGGTTAGTATGGTAGTATATGTTGGTTAAATGAACGATTTCTGGCACTGCTAGTTTATGTTAATATGGTAGACTAACGCAAAACTAGCCAGGGATATGAATTTTACTTCTAGTTTAGCTTAAGTTATGGCTCGCCTGTTCATCTCATGTGGCTTTCTAGCAGTGTTTATGCTAAATATCTTTTAAAATATTCATCTCGCCGATATGAGGTGGAATTCAGTATTAATTTCTAATATGCGAGTATGGAATATTATTTAGCGCTTCATAATGCATAGAGAATATAATCATTAGGACTCTATAAGAGGCTGATATAAACTGTGTAAAGAAATTATTGACAAACTAATCACCTAGGGGTGTGGATCAAGGGAGAAAACAACGACGGTGAATGGTTGAAGAAATCAGAGGTGGTAAGTAACGAAGTACAAATTCTTCGTTACTGTACTTAAGTAGATTTTTCGATTATCTGTACTTTACTTGACTATTTATTTTTGTGTATACTTTTAACTTTTACATTTTAGCACGAATATCTGTATTTTCTACTCCTTACATTTTCAAATCAGGCTCGTTACTCTTGTTTCGTTTAATTTAAATGACATTTATTAGGGCATTTTGCCATGCATTTTACCTATTCCGAATCAATACTGCGCGGGATCCAGCCAACTTGACTGGTTGGTTGAGGCTTAAAATGTTTGTAAATAAGCACAGAAAAGTCAATCCCATTGGTGTATTTGTCTTTATCACAACACGATAGACACAAACAAGTGAGAGAGAGAGAGAGAGAGAGAGAGAGAGAGAGAGAGAGAGAGAGACTAAAACCAGGCGGCAACTGGGTGGGAAAACATATCGTGATTGCAGTGGAAGAAAGTAGCTCGACGGAATGTCTATTAAAACTGGTGGGAGTGTTAGCGGAGTCTTTCCCGACAGTATTCAACCTGTTATTGAGGCTTAACACTCCACTACCAGCTTCAACTGTGTGCTAGAGATTGTTCAACACAGCCGGATTCACACTGAAAAGGGCATGCGTTGATTCCAAGAACTTTGAAAATCAGCTTCTTTTGAAGCTAAACCGAGGGTTCTGGTAGTCCTATGGTGTGTGCCTCAGTTCTTGTGGCTTACACAAACACGTAATATATTTGCATATAAATAAAGTTTTTTGAACTCCATGCACATTGAGTTTGCAATCCCTCAGTCTTTTACAGTACTATTGTAATATCCTAGTCACGGAAGGATAATGCGGACACCCGAGTATGTGGAGATAACCAATTTTTCTGAGATCACAGTAGCACCGAACGCTTCTCTCTTCCGCTGTCAGACTAACTCTACTATACTTTTTACCTTTTTCTTCTATTGCCACCTACAGGATTATACTTAAAATAACACTCCATCAATCTACTACAACTATATTATTTTTTGCAGGATGTGTTTAGGAAAAAGGCAATCGTCATGTATAATGATGGTAACGGCCGATGGGGCTTTAAGTATTTATGTGGTTTTATTTTTCTCTGCTTGCGTTCTACATGGAGTCCAGTCGGCTTTGCCCTAAAATGGTGGTTTTGTCCTTTGCAACGGTACTTTATACTTTTATACTTTAAGTATGTTTTAGAGCCTGTACTTTTCACTTTAACTTGAGTAAAAAAGCGAAGTCAATACTTCAACTTTTACTAGAGTATTTTAAAAAACATGTATCTATACTTATACTTGAGTGAAGAATGCGTGTACTTTTGACACCCGATCTGGAAGAAATGATGATGCTTAAGTGACGAGTTATTGTTAAACGATAAGAAAATGTATAAAAATGAGTGTAAAACAGTATTGGACACACTGCTGCAGGGTGTCCAGCCTTGGCTGTAACTTCACTGTTGCAATAAAGGCTGAATCTGAAGATCTACACAAGCGGCTCCTGACTCCTGATTGGCGGGGAGGAAAAAAACACAACACGAGTGCATCGATACATACAGTATACCCCTGTATCGATCTAAATGTAAAGTTATAAAGTGGGTTTGAAGTGCTATGCTTCTGATCTGCTGCATGTCTACAACGCTCCCTGTGTACTGTGCTAATAACCGGGAGCATCAGTTAACTGGCGTTTAATATGGTGATCTGTATAAGCAGTGCTCAAAGTGGAGAAATAAAAGTGTCGCTACTGTATTGACCATGAGAACTGCGGTGGGGGTGTTGGGAACAGACGCGCCTCCACAACACTGTCGGTACTGCGCGTGCTGCCCCGCCACTCTCGCGTGACGCTTGTCTCTGAGTAGCATAATAGTATAGTACTGGCAACTTGTGAGAAGTAGTGGTACGATAAAGATTAAAGTATAGCAGTGCCGGTGTTCTGTTGAATTTTTATTACGTATATGATGACTGCGTATATAATCCTGCATTTGCGCTTGCGACACCCCGGCACACGCTCTCACTTTACCCGACCTGCAGAACTGTCGTAAACCTGGAAATGAGTTGCATTGTGAACCTGCGGTCGATTACTTTTCCTTAAGGACCCGGATCTGTGTCACACTAGTTTGAAATTGAATTTGTGAACTGAAAATTTACCAGGTAGGATAAATGCTGTTTCAAGTTATTGGAATTCAGATTCAAACTATTAAATTCAGATTCAGTTTTGTACTGCAGATTCAAATTTACAAAATTCATATTCAGTTTCTAGTGGCACAAATATCAGCCCATATATTTTACTCTACTACATAATCTTGAATTTGATGCTGGGTTGTGTGGAATGGTGCTGAAATGGTTTAAATGAGAAAACATAATGTTAATTATCACTCCTACACTGATGATACCTAAATATACATTTCTGTTACACCCAATGACACCTCATTTATTGTCAGTTTAGCTAATTGCTTTAATGAAGTAAAAACCTGGAGGAGTGAAAACGTTTTTATCAGTAAATGTGCAGAAAACTAAGGTTATATTGTTTGGAGGCAAATCTGCGGATAAGAATGCTACATCTCTGTACAAAGGGCTGAACATTGCATTCAGCATCTCAACCTGTAACCTATGTATCACCTTAGATACAAGCCTCTCATTCAAATCACATGTGAATGTAATATTGAAGGTGTGGAGATTGCTATTAAATTCATATTCAGTTTCTAGTGGCACAAATATCAGCCCATAAAAATAGTCAACCATGTCAAGGGCTACACTAAGGTCCAGAAGCATTAGCACAGTCGCATTGTCAGCATCAGTTACCATTCTTACATCATTTACGATTTCTGTTAATGCAGTTTCAGTATCTTAGGTGGAAGCCCAACTGGTGTCTACTCAGTATATTGTGTGTCTCCAAATATGAATGAAGTTGAGAAGAACTTTGGACAAAAATGGTACGTTAGAGACAGGTCCCTAATTGCTAAGCTCCAGTGGACCCAAACTTGGTTTCTTCGGTATTGCTCTGATCAATTACTGCTACTTTAAATCTTTATAAAGATCTGGAACATTGCCTGAAGACAGGGACGCAATCATTATGCAGTCATAGGCCTTGCCAGAATTCCTAGGCATTCTTTAAGAAGGTAAGTGCAGATTGGGTCCAGTGGACAAGTCGTCGAATTGGGTTTAGTTATTAACTTCTATTCAATGATAAACTCAAAAACATTAGGGGTGTGTGGACATTGTGTTCACATTGGAGTTATTTGTAAGCCTTTTGAACATGTTTGAAGTCAATTATTTGTCATTTTATTGTTAAACAAGTCCATAAAATGTTCACTACCAATATTACTTGGTAACAGATGTTCATCATTATGTGTTACATAAGCTATTGTCAGCTACAACCACTTTTTCCTCAGTGCGTCTATAACAGTTCCAAGTGAGCAAATGGTCAGGGATGTGGGAGGCCTCCAATTGGACACTGAGCACATGCTGGGGGTGTTACAGAGAAACACAGCTAACAGGGTGATACTGTTTGGGGGGGGGAGTTGGCAGAGAGCTGTCAGGAGTGCTAATGACCCAGCATTCCCAGCACAACAGTAGGTCTAGGACTCTAGGTCATAGGGGGTCTGGGGGTTTATCTGACTCAACATGCTGCATTATTTTTCAGCCATGTCTGGCCTGGTCGTCCCCCCTATGTGAATGGCACGAGGCCACTGTCACCTGACCTTTCCTCGCTGGACTTCAGGGGACCTCTGTAAAACATACAAAAGATTCTGGTAGAATCAGTATTATCACAAATGAAGACAACCAATTCTGTTATTCAGAAGAAAAATGACTTTGTTTCAAAGATTTTATTAAAAATATTAATGAATGCAATGTCCACAGCTTCATGGAGAATTGTACAAAATTTTTTCCTTTCATATTTTCACAAGTTCAGCATTTAGGAAGGAAAAATATTTTGATACTTCCGGGTACACCTGGGCAACTTGGACTTGTTCATGGAGAAACTTTGAATGCATTTTACTAAAGAAAACTGATGAAGAATGTCTTTTTACGTACTGTAGGTTCACTCGTCTCCATAAACGTGCTTTTCCCCCACTCTTTATCTGGGCCAAAACCTCACTGGAATGCCTGTGAAGGAGACCCATTAAGTGAGCTAAAAAGGGAGCTTTCATGCAGATTTCATGTTCAAAATGAACTGTGTAACTCACTGTAGTTAGATGCTGTAACTTTGGCATCTTCAGCAAGCACATGGGCAGCCCACTTTAAAGAGGGAATGTCTTGAGTGCTCTGTGCCATGCATCCAATCACATGCTAGCTCTGTGTACTTCTGTATCCTTAGGCTACTGTGACATTTGTCTCCTTTACCACTAGCTCCCAAATCCCCAGCGTGTTTTGTATGTGCTAATCGAATTGTAGACTTTTATGATTTTGCCAAAGTTGTATGTAAATATTGATACCCTCGTCTTGGATTTTTGCAGATTCCCACCAGTGTTTCGTACGAAATCTTATTGCGCCTCTTGTGGCAGTTAGTAAATACTCATGGAGGGAATTTTTGTAACATATCAATTACAAATATTGCATTTATATTTGAAACTTAGTATATTAAGTTCCATGGTTTTTGATCCATCTCGTCTTTCATGCGGTATAGAATTAAGCCAAGAAGTGTTACTTCATTTCTATTTACCAACATACATGAGATTCATTTGTATTCCAGAAAACTTGTCCAGACTATTCATCCATTTGTAATGAAAGTCACATTCATTGTTTATTTTTATATTGATTTTTAAGTTATCAGAACAGATGCTTTTTGAATAAAAACTACTTGTTGTACAGTATAGTCTAATTGTTTGTGTTACATAGCTGTAAAAAATTGAAATCTGTGCATGTCACACAACCCCCCAGGGAAGTTTGTGGTTGTAAATTTTTTTAAAAGGAAGTAAAAAGTAATTTGTACCTATTTCTCATATTTCCTCCACAAAACACGGCAGTATAAGCAAAGATCAAGAACCAACACAGAAAAATCCAGAAAGAACCAGCGACATTTCACTGTAATTCTCCAAAATGAGGCCTTAACAGTAAAGTGAAGCTGTTTTTATGGCAACCTGATGCCACTATTGTCAATCAATAGAGATTGTGTAAAAAGCACAAACGTTTTTACAAAATAAAACTATCATGATCACTCTCTACTGGTATTATATTATTGAGTTTCTGTATTCAGCAATTCATGTGAATGTGTATGATATGAATGTATTAATACATTCATTGTATTGTGTACAGCAAATCCCTGTATCCTGCCCAAAACATTTTGCTCATTACAGTATTATTTATTAATGACAAAAATGATTTTTCAAATACTGATTTTCATTTGAACTATATGGTCTTTTAATGATGAAACAGTACATTGAGCAGCATGAAATCACCAAAAGGAGCAGGGGAGGTCCAGCAGGAATCTAACATGGTTTACAGTTTGTCACAAACTGTATGTTATCAGCGTGACAGCAGCATACATTCTTACCAGCTCAAATAAGTAACATTTACATTTTAACAAATATGTGTTTGATACAGAAACAGACTAGTGTGGGGTGGTCTACCGGTCCGTTATTAATACCGACAGTGCGGTTTCCGCCTCATTCGCCAGACTTCACACAGCACCACTACGCCGCAGGCGCGCGTGCATGCAGGCACACACTCACGCAGCCCCTCCTCTCCTCTCAATAGCCGCTGAATGCATTCCCGCTGGTTAACGAACACATACTGAGTTGGCCAAACATGGTTTATAGTGAAGTTGAAGGCACTTCGCATGCTGCTTTAGTTAAAGAAATAATATTAAAAAATGCCGTTTGGAAGTATTTTGCAGACAAGCATGGAAAGGCTAAGGATGTCGATAAGCCTCTATGGCAGGGATATCAAACTCCAGTCCTGGGGGGCCAGAGCCCTGTGTGGCTTAGTACTTTCCCTGTTCCACCACAAATGATTCAGCTCAGGAGCTGTGTGGTAATTAGCACACAGAGTTGAATCAGGTGTGTTAAATGACAGTAAACCAAAAACTGTGCAGGGTTCCGGCCCTCCAGGACTAGAGTATGACTCCCATGCTCTATGCAAACAGTACTACAAAGTTGTGGCGACAAAGTCAGGTAGCACATCAAACTTGGTGAAGCATCTTAAAGACAGACATCCCGGTCTTTATGAGAAATTTTGCGAGGTCAGTAAAGCTCGTGTTCCAGCAACACTGAACTATTAAACACTTATCAAAAATGTTAACTTGGACGGCGCACACCTTAACATTAGCCGTTTATCTAAGAAGCAGTTAGCCAACAAACACGTTCGCCGTATGTTATCATTAAGGTAGCGGATAGGCGCAATGGCTGATAATAAAATAATATAGTTAATGCAAAAACGTAAAACGAAAATGTGTCCTTTAAAATGTGGTAAACGCCCAGTCATACTTTGAAAAAAATAAAGTGAAACCGATATAACTTTGAAAAATACCGTGATATAAATTTTTGGTCATACCGCCCAGCTCTAAAACAGACCTACACACACATTTAAAAGAAGTAGCTGTCTGTAACCAGGGAAGATGGGTTATAAGTGGAGAGACCATAAGGCCGATTCTAAAGACTGAATTCCTGGTCAGTCATTGATCAGCTTTCACCAAAAAAACCTAACCTTACCATAAACAAACAGCAATCAGTAACATGAAAGAAGTCATATGCCAGCTAAGGCCAGGCACTAGATACTAGGAGATATACATCTGTTAAAGGGAGATAAATTTAAAAAAAATATTTACAAATCACATTGAAGTTAATGCTGTAGCAGGACACAAGCAGCAACACTGGTTAAGCACCATAAGCACCATAGTTCACCCGGAAAGTGCATGAGCAATGATAATTCATTTTTGTAAAGAACTCGCCTACCAGTCATGTGATTAAGAGCGAGCCATTCTCATTGTGTCTTAACCGTTTCATCTACATGACCAGTGGAAGTCAGCTGACAACGTGGCCTGTAAGGAGCCAGAAACAGGCACATCCTGGAACCTACACTGACATTTACCTCTGTGATGATATTATGATGTTCACAGCTGAGATTCAGCCATGAAACGCTACAGAAGAAGCTTTTAACAGCTAACCCAAGGCACTAAAACCAGGCTTTAGTTTAATACCTTGAGTCACTACCTTAAACAACCTAGGTGATCAATCAGAATCAATGCACTGAAGTGGAAAGGAGGTGGGGCCATTCTAAAATGGCTTTGAAATCCATACTCTCCTCCAGGGCCAACAATATCAAGCCTCACCCTGCATGTATCTAGGAGGCGGTTATTCTTACTCTATATCGATTCATTTCAAGAGGGTTGCAACCTGATACTTTCCGCCGCAGACATGAGGCTTAATCACAGCCAGCATCTGTACTGTAGGACTAACGTCACTACTGTACAGTAACAGCAACGGTGCACATTAAACATACACTAAGCCAATAATGTGAGTGGTGGTTAGACACGTATACAGTACGTGTTCTCTGATAGTTTCTGTGTCAAACATCAGTGCATCAGACACTTTGTCACAAGTCGCTTTCAGGAAAGCAGAAAACTTGTTGACACGGCAAAGGAAATGCAGACAGAGGAGTAATGACGGGCACAGCCTGGTGAAGGTGGCCGTTGACCTACTCCCTCAGCATTTATATTACATATCTGCACATGGGACATGCGGGAGTCCTCACACACATCTGGATGTGGCATGCCTGGTGTAATTACTGCGCTGGAGCATGTGCATGTCCAGCCTGCCAGAGATTGCCATTTACAGAGGCCACTCTCTTCGGCCAAGCCCCATATCGCTTCTGCTGCATTCCCACCTTATGTTGTAATCTTTGTTTTGCAGCTCTGCTGCCTGTATCCATAGCAATGTCCATGCATGTTCAATGAGCTTCCCTCCCAGTGGGCCAGAGAATGACCCAGCACCTCGTCTTTCTGGGGACATCCTGGACACCAACATGCCCATATTTATGTATTTGCTGCTACCTAAGAACTGCATGAAAAAGACGACGAGAGCAACTGCTTTGGAGGGCGGGATCTGAAGTGCGGACCGCCACACAAGAAAGGGAGCCTCTGCATCACATCGGAAAATGAGGTGGTTGCTGAGAAGCCCCCCCAGAAAGAGTCACAATTAGTGTGCACTGTGATAATCAGAAAAGGCAGCAAAGACAAACAGCAGCCTAATGCAGACCACCCAGCACATGGATAGGCCTCCTGAAACTCCAATGTGTCACGTACCCATTGTTGAAGGTCCTGACACACCCCAGAAACTCTTTCCTAAACACACCTATTACCCCCCAATTCCTGTGCGTGCTCAACCTATGGCAACTGCTGCCATAACAGAAAGTTCACAATTAGAAATATATATTGCTCAAAAAACTCCTACGTACAACCCAAAGGGGCATCTTAAAGCATTAAGTTGTTGTCCACTTTTTAAAATTTTTTTTTAATTATTGCCCTAATCATAGAAATTGGCATTTTCAGGGGAGTAGCTGTTTTTAATACCCATTCCCTGACTTATGTATGTCAACACACTTCTTCCTAATTTGGTTTGTATGTTCTTTTATGTTGATGGGTGACTAAGGGAATTTGGGCTCTATGTCACCTCATAATTGTACCCCAGTTAATCACGTCATGAACTACAGCTTGAAGGTTCCTATTCACTCAACTCAAAGATGTACAATTTACAGGGGAAACATGTTTCAGTTATATTGTGTTCACTATCATTTCACATCACTATCACAACAATCATGGCAAATGTGTTTTTGTTAGAAAATTATTTCTTGATGAAGGATTTGTTTGTTTGTTTTTTTAAAACAAAGTTACTTCAATGAAAGTAATGAAAGACTTCGCATTTTTTTCCAGTGTGAGATGAAGCTTACTTCACTGAAAGGTTTCTAATCCCTTTTACAAATCTTTACAAAGGGTGCCAAAAATTGTGCAGTCACTGTTACACAACAGAATAGCAAATTGATTCCTTTAAGTATAAAAATATGTTTCCATTTATACATTTTTGCTACATTAAATAAAAAATAAATGGAGACAACAGAAGCAAACAACATGAGACATGGGAAAAAAGGTACATATGAGAATGAAGAGAATACCTCAATCCACTGGTCTCCTGGATGCGGTCAGCAATCACAGGCACTCATGTGTCTTTGTATTCTGCATCAACATTTATTTTCATGTCTTTCCCAAGTCAAAAAAAAAACTTCCAGAACATTCCAGTGGAGAAAATGTTATTTTCAAACAAATTTTGGCTCAATTGTGTTGGTTCTTTGTTTATCATGAGGAGAATTTGTTACTGCTTAGTAAAACATTAGTTTGAAAATACCATGGTAATCTTACTGTATGTTACCATCAGTAATGCCATACGATATGCTGATCTTGTGTGTGACCCTTTGTCCCAAGCTGGTAATTTGTCAAAGTTCAGGAAATCCAGATTCTAATGCATTACAGATTTTGCAGAGACAGCCCCGTCCATTACTGCAGTTAACTCTCAACACTTTCAAACAGAACAACACCCGACTAAGCATTGGGACAGGCCCATTGTGTGGGATTCATTCCCTCATAAAAGGCAAAGCGGGAGAGTGCGCATAAGCCCTATCCCCCAGGACATAAACAGCTTCTTTAATATAGAGGCAGTGACATACTTCACTTCTGATTCATTTCCTCTGTGTTCACATCACTCCTACGGCTGCCCCCCAGCAGCTCTGAGCAATCTTTCAGGCCTGGTCTATTAGCGATATCACAACTGTGCCTCACCCCCGTCCCACCCTGGGGAGGTGGACCTTCCCAGCCGCCAGCTTTCTCGTGAGCCAGTAGCCAGCATTTCATGTGGTTGCCGTTTCCGCCCATGTAATTTCCCGGCTGCCCGGCACTGGATATTACACGATGACACGGGATGAGCAGGGGAACCTGGAGTGGGAGACATATGTTGGTGCTGGTGAGCCGAGGGACTTTGTATGAAAACAGGTGTGATTCTAGCAGCACGTTCTCACTGGTGTGTGTAAAAGAGGAAACAGCAAGTAAAGGTAAAATACCAGACATTTCAAAATTATAGAGAGACAATCAATCAGGCCTGCTGCATATATTTAATTGTATTGTTTCACCCATAGGCCACAGGCTGCAATCACCTTCATTTAGTTTTTTGTACATTTAGAATATTGTTAATTCAAAATTAAAATAGTACAGATAGTACTTTTAAATTGTGTGAAAAAAGAGAAAAGCAGTTAACACAAGTAGCTGAGTAGAGTACTTGTTAATTAAGAATACTTGTTGTTCATATAGATTCATAATTAACTAGCAAAAAGCGGGAAATTAGAAGACAGATCACAATTTGACTAACTGCAGCCATATGATTTAGTGTTCTTGGTCCAATTTGTCAAGCTGCCAAAGAAAAATGTGACAATGTTTACTTTAAAACCCCCATGTGAGACCCCCGGCCCATAAAGATTATTTCAAGCAGCTATACAGTGGAGAATGCACATCCACCAGGCAAGAAGTCTGTATTGAACGCTGTCAGGGGACATGGGGCTTTTGGCCCCAGCCGGGGTGGATCCAGTGGTCATGGTGCATGTTGGCACCAATGACATAGGCAAGGGCAGGAGG
>JAODLD010000230.1:0-15479 GCA_026781065.1 Mormyrops boulengeri | reverse complement strand
CATATTAAACAGGAGCGCTTTTGTGACTTTGGACCCGGAAACAGCTTTGTGACGTCACGACTAAACAAGCGGATAGGATGAAATTAGTGGGAGAACATTTTGTCGCAAATTGAATTTGAGAAAACACTTCTTTATACAGCGTGTAGTCAGAGTATGGAATAGTCTTCCTGCTAGTGTAGCGCAAGCAATAACCCTGGGTTCCTTTAAATCACAGCTAGATAAGATTTTAACAACTCTGAGCTATTAGTTAAGTTGGTCTTGATGGGTCGAATGGCCTCCTCTCGTTTGCAAATTTCATATGTTCTTATGGCAATTTCTCATATTATGCCATATGTGATCTCACTTTAGAAATGATGCAATTTATTTAGGAGACATTTTTGTAGTGACCGCTGTGCGGCAGGGAGGCAGGACGGGGAAAACAACAGGTTGAGCAGGCAGAAATCCAAAGGAAGGGGTTTATTTAAGGTAGATGGGGAACAACACGGTACACACGTTAATGACAGACCTGGGGAAACAGACTTGAATGCGGACTGATATACACAAGACTACAAGCAGGAAACGGAACAGCAGGTAAACGGAAGGATTCCACACGAGGTTAACGAGGTAGGCGTGGTCCACGAGAAGGCTGGACGGAGGGACGTGACACTTTTATCTGAAGACTGGGTAGATAGAGCCTTGCTCATGGTTCTTCATCTGCTGACCTGAGAGTTGCCTGGAGTGGTAACTTTACAGTGATGGGGACAGTGTTCTAACCTGCTGTGCTACACATCACTCCCCATCAGACTAAATATAATATATTTTAATCTTAATTGACAGAAAAGGAATAATGGTTAAGTAATTTCTTGGCTTGAGATTAATCTAAAAATGAACATGGAGAAGATACTGGATATTTATCGAAATCATCTCGTCTTTCTTTTCCCCACCAAACAAAAGCTACATCCATGCACAAAACTTCACAAAACTTTTTGTCTCATCAGACTAAAGGACAGACTTCCAAAATTCATCCCCATGATTCAAATGGTCCTGGGCAAACTGCAGTCTAGCTTTGATACACTGCTGTGTGAGCAATTGGGTTTTTCTTGGCTTCCTACAATGAAGAGCCAACACAACAGTTTTTTTTTTTTTTTGAGACAGCAAGTCCAGAAGAGGTCAGTTCAGTGACAATGGTCTTTGCAGTGATCAGGGGGTTCTCGAAGGCATCTCTGATTATTTTCCTGCGCAAAGTCTTTGAAATCTTGCGCTACATCCAGGTTTGTTTCTGACAGAGTGTGTCATTTTGTATTTTGCAGTGATGCAACGTACACCTGATATGGACACAGTGAAACACTTCAGAATTGCCGTATATAGCCATCTCCCTTAAAATGAGCATCCACTTTCTTTTCTCTGAGGTCCATACTTATTTCTTTGGTTTTTGACATGATGAAATTACTTTTTACAAATACTGTAAGTGTGATGCCCCTCGATCTCGCCTTTAAGTACCACCAACTCTGCTTATTTCAGCCCATTTATTAGAGTGTGGTGCTAATTGATCAAGCCAAGCAAGTCAAATGGGGTTCAGGTATGATTTTACACCAGAACATTTAACTTTCCTGCAATTTGTCCTGACAAATTGACATGGGACTAATCATTTTGACCACCTCAAGTTTTAATAAAGTTGCTATGCAGCAATATAGAAGTTGTTTTTTAAATAAAAAAAATATACCAGTTGGAGGTTTTTACATTGATGAATGTTTTACTTTGTGAAGTATTTGTAAAGTAAATTCAACATAAATACATGAAAATTTCCCATTTCTCATAGAGGGCTAATAATTATGACCTTAACTGTATGTAAATAGATGTTATATTGTATTATTTAGGTATTAAAGACAAGGAAAACAGGTCTGTACATCTTCAGTACAAACGCAAGCATCATAGTACATATAGCAAATACAAATTCATTCATTCTCTCTCACTACTTACACATCATTTCATTTGCGTGAATTCAGCGTAGTACTCAGTGAGCAGCTTCGCATGGCGTTCCTGGATCTGGAGAAGCCCTTCGACGGTGGCTAAGAAAGCCCTGCACTTCAATGCTGATGGAAAAAGACTGCATGGAAGGCCGAAGAAGCGGTGGCTAGATCAGCTGAGTGAGGATATGAAGGAAATCGACGCCACCCCTGAAGACGCCTTGGACATGAAGAAGTGGAGGAAGACATGCAGAAAAGTGAACCCTGTAAGGATGCGGGATAAATGCTAGGAAGAAGACGACTCTGTGAGCAACTTCAAATCATAGTTTTTGGAACTTTTTGGATTTTTTTCCAAGTAGTTTTGATCCAGTGTTGTAAATGAAGGGCTGACTACTATTTACACGTAAAGTCTTTTAGGTATACTGTCACTCATGCTGGAGATGCTCTCACTCTTGTGGGATTGTGTCTGACTGTATAGCTGGCCAGCAATCAGCACTGCTTGGTGGGGAGACTTGTGTAGTCCGGGCATGCTCTTCTTGCAAGTTGTGAGATGCCCCGGGTGATGTATGGTGTCCACAATGAAGAACCTGTTTGTCTCTCACTGTCTTATCACTGCCCCCTTCTCCCTGGCGTCTTTGATCCAGACATGGTCACCGGGATCTTAGCTATAAACTGTGCAGTATGTGCTGCTGGAAACACTCCCCTCTAATAAGAAGTTAACTTAAGCTGCGAAATACGATGTTATGAATGAGAAGCGAAATGAATCAGAAACTGCTAATGAGTAGCTAGCTTAAGCCGCATTGCCATTAGTTTGGGCAACACGGGCAACCATGTGCAAGGAATATAATGACAATGGTATCCGCAAATGCATTGAGAAAGCACAGCAGTGCCTGAGAATGCTGATCCACAGCTCCGCCCACTGACCTGCTCCATTGATATGTATTTGCACGCCGTGTACTTGAAAATGAAAACGCAAAGTAGGAAACGAAAAGTCAAACTGGAAAATTAAAACACAAAAAGGTTTTTTAATTTTATCTTTTCATTTTTCACAAATTACTCATGAATGAGTGGAAAATTAAAATACAAATAGTGTTATTTCATTTTATTTTAAATTTTGGCAATTAAATTTTTTAATTATTTTAAACTGTTTTTTAATGTTGCACATACACTTTAAAAACTAATACAGTATTTTATCATTATCATTTTCTGTTTTTGGCAGGAAATACCTCCTCTATTCATGCAAGTACCTGCTTAACCTTAGGCATGAGAGGTACTGGAATGTGGCATGGTGCTGAGAGAAACAATGGCTTAGCATCTGCTGTGAGCTCAATTTTATGCTCCACATCCAATTTAACTATCCCATTTAATAATTTTGGAAATTATCATATATTATCAGTACTGTGCTCTGGTCATCTGTCCTGACATTGCTGGAAACTTCCCTTGGCGTTATGACTTTGTACATATAAGACTCTATTAGTTTCCTCCAAGTCTGGAAACCCTCCTTTCCTATAGCTTTCCTCTGATAGGACCAGCAGATCTTCCCCAGTATCGATTCTGAATACTGTGAGCTTCTCATCCACTCTGAGGTACACCAGCCATGGCGTATCATTATCAACTGAGCTAACATTGACTACAAAAGCAATGTCTTCTTCTTTATTTCACCATTGTTCTGCTATCTAGGTTTAGATTGTCTCTGTTTAATGTGAATGGTGTCCACATTTGTAGCGAAATCCATTTTTAACTTCCCTTCATTAAGTCCCGTTGTTTTTTCACAAGCTGGTGAACACGGGTGACCATTTCAGGATCCACCTGCAGTTTCTCATCCAGCAAGCCAATTGAATTGGAGTTTTATGCATAGTATATGGTATATACACATACATACTGAGTTATACATCGATTGTGTTGGCCCCCCTCGTTCCCTCAAAACAGCTCTGACCCATCGAGGCATGGACTTTATAAGACCTCTGAAAGTGTCCTGTGGTATCTGATACCAAGTTGTTAGCAGCAAATCCTCTAAGTCCTGTATGTTTCTTCAGGACATCCCACATACAGTCGATCCCAATGAGATCTAGGGAAACTGGAGGTCAATTTCAACACCTTGAGCTCTTTTTCATGTTTCTCAAACCATTCCTGAACAATTTTTGTAGTGTAGCAGGGTGTTTTATCCCACTAAAAGAGGGCAATGCCAATGGGGAATGCCCACTGCCAAGATGAGGTGTTCTTTGGTCTGCAACAATGTTTAGGCCGGTGGTATTTGCCAAAGTAACATCTGAATGAATGCCAGGACCCAACTCTGGCTAGGGTCTTGCCCATGTCATTCAAGCATCCAGTCAATTTTTACTGACAGAATATATGTCAGTATCCCCCAAAACAAGCTGTTTTTGTTGAGCAGGCTATCATAATTTTTAGTGATGAACATTATGGCCACAAAGAAACAAAAATGATAAAATTACAATTAGCCAGCTGAACTAATAGATTACCTTTGTATAATTTCTCATCTCTATCACTGTAATTTTATTTAAAATTAATCAGAGCAGTGTGATCAAAAACAATGTCTATGTATTTTTTTGATTGCTTTTCCACCTGGGAGCAACATGCCAGCAGAAGGTATGGGGATAACAGCCATTCAAAGGGGGCCGGATCGTATGTCTCCTTTCCTTTACAAGAGCCGTTCAAAGGAACTTTTTTTTCCTTAGGGGGTTGGGGTTACTAGGTTTATCTGCAAAGTAACCATTAGATAATGATAGGGTAATATTTTGATCAGATTCAGACTTAGAACTTCCCACAATATCATTTAGGGGGAGGGGGGACGTGGGAGGAATATCACTGGGCACAGGGCATCAGTACAGATACAGTGGTGCTTGAAAGTTTGTGAACCCTATAGAATTGTCTACATTTCAGCATAAATATAACTTGAAACATCATCAGATTTTCACACAAGTCCTCAAAGTAGATAAAGAGAACCCAGTTAAATAAATGACACACAAATATTTCACTTGGTCAATTATTCATTGGGGAGAATGATCCAATATTACATATCTGTCAGTGGCAAAAGTATGTGAACCTTTCATTTCAGTATCTAGTGTGACCCCCTTTTGCAGCAATAACTGCAACTTAACGTTTCCGGTAACTGTCGATCAGTCCTGCACATCGGCTTGGAGGAATTTTAGTCCATTCCTCCTTACAGCACAGCTTTAGCTCTGGAATGTTGGTGGGTTTCCTCTCATGAACTGCTCGCTTCAGGTCCTTCCACGACATCTCAACTGGATTAAGGTCAGGACTTCAACTAGGCCATTCCAAAACATTAACTTTATTCTTCCTTAGCCATTCTTTGGTAGAACGACTTGTGTGCTTAGGATCGTTGTCTTGCTGCATGACCCACTTTCTCTTGAGATTCAGTTCATGGACAGATGTCCTGACATTTTCCTTTAGTATCTGCTGGTATAATTCAGAATTCATTGTTCCATCAATGATGACAAGCTGTCCTGGCCCAGATGCAGCAAAACAGGCCCAAACCATGAAACTACCACCACCATGTTTAATAGATGGGACAAGGTTCTTACGCTGGAATTCAGCATTTTCCTGTCTCCAAACATAGCACTGGGGAACAATTTTGATTTTTTTTTTTTGTTGACTTCAATTTTTAAGCTTATTTACACTAAAACAGGTATGCTGATTCTGAAAGTGCAGTTAGCTTTCTTCTATCAGGTCAGGTTTTTTCTCTACCACTTATATTTGTGTGATTAGTGAAGCATGAATTTGTATAGGCTATTCATTTACACGCAAGACAGTGTGGTCAGAGGTTGTGCGCCGCTCTACGTAGTGAATAAGTAAAATCTATTTCTACTTACACACGTATTTCCTTTCTTTCAAATCATGTCTGGCTCTGCTGTTTCTTGTCGTAAGTGCCTAAACAACCCTGATTAATTTTGTTATATCTGTGGCAGTTTCACTATTCCCAGTCAAAGGGCAAACATCAGCACATAGCATAGAGCAAGCCTATTTGGCATATTTCAAAGTTAAACTTGGTGATCAAGGTAAGTCTTGGGCCCCTCATAAGGTGCGCAAACAGTGTGTTGAGGGTTTACGGATGTGGACAAAGGGAACACGTTATAGGATGCCATTTGGTATACCTATGGTTTGGCGAGAGCCAGGAGATCATTTCAGTGACTGTTACTTTTGTATAGTGAAAACGTCAGGATATAACAAGAAAAATAAATGTATCATAGAGTATCCTAGTCTACCATTGGCTATACGCCCAGTGGTTCATTCAGATAAAATCCCAGTTTGTTACACTACCCTCTTTTGAAGAACATGATTATGGTGATGAACTAGGTGACAAAAATGATGAAGAGTTTCAAATTGAAGAGGACTCTATTCGTAAGGGATTTGATCAGCATGAGTTGAGTGATTTGGCACGTGATTTGGGCCTATCGAAGAAGGCTTCAGAACTCCTAGCATCAAGACTGTGTGAGAAAAACTTACTTGAAAAAGGAATGAAGGTATCGTACTTTCGAACCAGAGAAATTGCATTTCTGCAGTACTTTAGAACTGACAGTGGCTTTGTGTATTGCTATAACATACCTGGTTTAATGGAGGAATTGGGAATTCCAATCTATAACTAAACTGAATGGCGACTCTTCATCGATAGCTCAAAGCAGAGCTTAAAGTGTGTCCTCCTTCACAATGGCAATATATTTGGGTCAGTCCCAATTGACCATTCAGTTTCTCTTTGTGAAGAATATGCAGAGATAAAGAGAGTAATTGAGTTGTTGCAATATCACCAACACAATTGGGTCATCTGTGTTGACCTTAAAATGGTATTTACATTTACTGCATTGTTATCTGTGCATGTGGGACAGCAGAGCTCATGATCGGCATTGGGTGGAAAGGAACTGGCCTCCAAGATCTGCCCTAAAACCAGGTGATACAAACATTCTACATGAGCCACTTGTTGATAGAAAGAATATTATATTCCCGCCTCTGCACATGAAACTGGGTCTGATGAAGCAGTTCATTAAAGCTTTGCCAACTGAAGGAGATTATTTCAAGTACCTCATTTTGGCATTTCCTAGCCTGTCATTTGAAAAAATAAAGGCCGGTGTGTATGATGGTCCACAGATTCGACCGCTCATCAAAGATGAACATTTCATCAGGACAATGTCAGAAGTCGAAAAGAATGCTTGGTTATCATTCAAAGCCATTGTCAATGACTTTCTTGGAAACACATGAGCAAATAATTACACAGAAATTGTCCAGAAACTCTTGGAGAGTTACAAAATGCTTAGTTGTAATATGAGTATCAAGGTACATTTTCTGCATAGCCATCTTTCTAACTTCCCGGAAAACCTTGGTGCAATCAGTGATGAACAAGGTGAACGATTGTACCAAGATTTGAAGGTCATGGAAGGACGGTATCAGGGTAGATGGGATGTACATTTGATGGCTGACTATTGTTGGAGCATCCGGCGAGATTGTCCTAACACTGAACACTCCAGGAAAAGCTATAAGCGTAAATTTTTACCTTAACCACTTACCCGATTCATTTTTAAATGTTTTGCTGTAAAAAAATGTCATAGAGTAACAATAAATCCTTCGTATGAACAAAAGAAATTTAAATAAACAGTACATTCAAGTTATTTTTTCATGCTTTTTTCATTGTATGTAAAATTTGTATCTTTTTTGACAAAGATGAAGGGTGCCCTGTATCGTAAAAAATAGATGTGATAGCAAAAAACTGGGGTCATTTCTGGATTCACCACCCAAAAATTAGTAAAAAAAAAACAAGTGTAAAATCTAAGTCAACAAAAAATGCATTCCCCAGTGTAATGCTTCTCATTCAAACCAAAAAGTTCTATTTTGGTCTCTTCCATCCACAAGACATTCTTCCAATAGCCTTCTGGCTTGTCCACGTGACCTTTAGCAAACTTCAGACGAGCAGCAATGTTCTTTTTGGAGAGCAGTGGCTTTCTCCTTGCAACCCTGCCATGAAAGCCATTGTTGTTCAGTGTCATCCTGATTGTGGACTCATGAACATTAACATTAGTCAGTGCAAGAGAGGCTTTCAGTTGCTTAGCAGTTACCCTGGGGTCCTTGCTCTTGGAGTGATCTTAGTTGGTCGGCCACTCCTGTGGAGGGTAACAATGGTCTTAAATTTCCTCCATTTGTACACAATCTGTCTTACTGTGGATTTGTGGTTTTGTAACCTTTTCAATGCTGGTGAGCATCAACAACCCTTTTTTTGAGGTCCTCAGTAATCTCCTTGATACACTTCCACAAACACGTGTTAACACTGATAGATCCGTGTTCCTTAAATAACACATAGTGCCCACACATACCTGATTGTCATGCCATTGATTGAAGACACCTGACTAATTTCACCTTCAAATATTTTTGTCTCATTTATTTAACTGGGTTCTCTTTATCTACTTTGGGGACTTGTGTGAAAATCTGATGATGTTTCAGGTCATATTTATGCAGAAATTTAGACAATTCTATAGGGTTCACAAACTTTCAAGCACCGCTGTAACAGGACAGGGAGGTGCAAACATAATTATATGTGCAGCTGTATCGGAAAATGGTGCTGCAGCATACATCCCAACAATTGGGTCAGATACTGCTGCAAGATTTAGTGTATTTCTTGATGAGCTTCACAGACTCCTATTGGTGTTTGAAGGGAGTGAGCATGCTAGGGTCACTGTCCAACATTATGTAGTGATATGGGGCAATGTTCCATGCCATCACATAGCCGTAGATTTAGGGCTCATCCAAATATGTCAATAGAATTTCTACCTCCATATTCCCCAATCCTCAGTCTAATTGAGGAATTCTTTTTGACCTGTCGATGGAAAGTTTATGATCATCGTCCATATAAGGAAAATCTACTTTTAGATGCCATGATGGAAGCATGTAGGGCAATCTCAGCATCAGACAGACAGGACCAGATCAGACATGCTTGAAGATATTTTTCCCCCACTGCATTGTCAGGGAAACTATAGTGTGTGATGTTAATGGACAAAAATGGGCCAGAAAGCTGAGAGCTCAGGCAGACCAAAGCAAATGCCATGTTTTTTTAAATTACAATTATTCTCAGGCGCTTACTGTAACTACATTGACCAAGCCATTAGTGCATGTTGTCCAAATGCGTATGAGCAAAACAGCAAACATTCTTGCACAACAGCAAATAACAAAACATAGTATCTCACCATGCTAATCGCTACCAAATGCAGCAGCTCATAACAATCTCAAAATAGTTCCTGAATTGGGCCAAACTTGCAATTGGTTAACTACATCTTGCAAATCTAACTCTCAACCACACAAAAGCCGCTAACAGTATAAAAGGTTGTGGTTATGTGGTTCAATTTTAAACACAAAATGGAACAAGGCCAGAGAGGACATGGATGTGGACATAGATGTGGAAGAGAAAGAGGTGGACAAGGACAAAGACAACCAAGAACAGAGGTCAGCTATGAAATTAGAACCACTGTCATTGACCATGTCATTAATCATGGTCTCTCTATACGTGAGGCTGGTCTAAGGGTGCAGCCTAATATTTCACGGTCATTTGTGGCATTAATTATTCAAACATTTAAGAGGGAAAATAGGTATGTAACATTCACTTGCTGTAATTCAAATATAGGCCACAGTTCATGCAGTTATCAGATCTATATTTATTGCAGTATTCTACAATACATATTTGCTTTTATGGAATTGAAAGAAGACCTGTAGCTGGTGGACGTGGCAAGATTTTCACTGCAGGGCAAGAAGCAGCGCTTGTTCAGATGGTGCTGAGGAACAATACACCTGGGTTATGGGAAATGCAGGCTGCTGTAATTGCAGACCACACAACATTCCACAACATTCATTCAGTCAATTTATCAACTATTGAGGAATTCTTTTCGGCATGGAAAGTTGATGATCACTGTCCATATGAGGAAAATCCACTTTTAGATGCCATGACAGAGGCATGTGCAGTGGTCACAGCAGCAGAATGCCAAGGCTGGATCAGACATGCTTGGAGGTTTTTCCCACGTTGCATTGGCAGGGACAATATTGTTTGCGACGTTGATGAAAACATGTGGCCTGGTGTCAGAGATCAAAGAGATCGGGCAGAGTAAATCACATGCCATTCTTTATATCACATTACAGAATTTGTTTTCTTGATATTTGTCTTAACATTCACACCCAATAAAACTACTGTGCCTCCAGTGAAGACGTGTTTTCTCATTCTTGTGATGCTATGTTGCTCCCTCTGTGTGCGTACAGATGATTTTATTGCAGTGAATGAGTGTTTTGTATGCGTTTACTATTAGACTGATGTGTGTTACTGTTTGAGTGAGCTATAGCATTTTGTAGCATGTATTTATTATTTTGAATGAGCTACGGAGTTTTGCCAGATTTTTTTGTTATGGAGGCTGTATTGGCTGGTTAGAGAATATAGTTATTGTTATAATGAATGTAGTTAAGTGCCTGAGAAAAACTGTAATTGCAGAGGTGCAGAGGTTCTCCTTCGAGCCCCTCCTGAATGTCCAAGCTCCTCACCCTATCTCTAAGGATGAGCCAAGACACCCTGCAGAGGAAACTCATTTCTGCCGCTTGTATCCACGATCTCATAATTTTGGTCACTACCCAGAGCTCATAGCTATAGGTGAGGATAGGAACATAGATCGACCAGTAAATTGAGAGCTTTGCCTTCTGCCTCAGCTCCCGCTTCACCAAAACAGAACAGTACATTGTCCCCATTACTGCCGACGCTGCACCGATCCATCTGCCGATCTCCCGATCCCTTTTTCCTTTACTCATGAAAAAGACCCCAAGATACTTGAACTCCTCCGCTTATGACAGTAACTCATCCCCGACCAGGAGAGTGCAAGTCAGCTTTTACTAGTCAAGAGCCATGGCCTCAAACTTGGAGGTGCTGATCCTCATCCTGGCTGCCTCGCACTCAGCTGCAAACCACCCCAGTGCCTGCTGCAGGGCACAGTCCGATGAAAGCACCACATCATCTGCAAAAAGCAAAGACATGATCCTTAGACGCCCGTACCGGACCCCCTCTGCCCTTTGTCTATGCCTAGAGATCCTGTCCATAAAAGTTGTGAACAGAATTAGTGACAAAGGGCAGCCCAAGCAGAGTTGAGATCAACAGTTTTCCATCCCTGCTGTAAAGAGCATTGGTGAAGCCTCAAACCTTTTCAAGGCCGACTGAAAGTCCTTCTCCGTAGCCTCATCAAACTCCTCCCATTCCCAGGTCCCAGAACCAGGCCAATTCAGGCTCCATGTCCCCTGACTCCCTCAGGAGAGAAGAGAAGATCTGCCGGAGGTGTGAGTTGAAGATCTCCTGGACAGGGGCCTCTGCCAGACGTTATCAGCACACCTTCACTATGTGTTTGGGTCTACCAGGTCTATCCAGCATCTTCCCCCACCATCAGGTCCAACTCACCACCAGGTAGTGATCACTTGACAGCTCAGCTCCTCTCTTCACTTGAGTGTCAAAAACATATGGACGCAGATCCGACGATACGATTACAAAATCGATCATCAAACTGTGGCCTTGGGTGCTCTGATGCCAAGTGCATTTATGAACACCCTTAAGCTCGAATATGGTGTTAGTTATGGACAAACTGTGATTAGCACGGAAGTCCAGTAACAGATCACCACTCGGATTATGATCAGGCAGGCCATTCCTCCCAATCACATCCTTCCGGGTTACACTGTCATTACACATGTGAGCATTCCCCAGCAGAATCGCTTTAATAGCCGAATAGCTCCGTGAAGGCTGGAAACTGGTCAGAGTCTGTCCCCCAACACAAAAACCCCACTCACCACTCTTATAGCCTCTTCATTCTCATACCATTTGGGAGAAGGTACCGGACTTTGACTTGACTTTGAAGTGGATTGCAACAGACACACGGGACAATTGGCAGCCCACTGAATACACATGTATGTGTACTTTATTGTATATATATGATTTATTTATTAAAATTAGATTTCAGTTTTCAGTGCATTAAATTTTCCACCTTTTTCATGTTGCAATTCTGGAATTTTAAGTAAAAATGGAGCATAGAAGTAAAGAAAAATGACTTGAATTATATTCTGTTAATTATTGTCTGATATGAAAAAAGTGATAATGTGTGGATCCAGATGAGGTGTGAACTAGATCGTTGTTGATGTCACAATGACGTAGCTCTGGCGAGACGGCTTTGCATAGTGGAGCCTATTAGTATTTCCCAGCATGCTCACAAGCCATGTAAGTAGCCCCTGAATGTATTTGAAGTTGTAAATACTTGTGCTGTGTCTCCTACTTGAAAGTGTGTCTACCTGTGTGTGCCCTGATCTGTGCCAGTTCCTCATGTCTTTCCGTATCCTCTGTAATTAATTACCGTGTGTGCCCCACAGTACGGCATCAGACCTCTCTGCATTTCCATTTCACGTGTGTTACAGTTGTGGTTGGTGTTCGTTTTAGTCCTCTTAAGAACTACAACAAAAGAGCCTGTCTGTTTTGAAACCATCTTGACTAGTCTTGTTCCTGCCACTGCAATGCCTAGGTCTACCTAGCGCCACAATACTTTGTACACGGATGTCGCCCACGCTGCAGTGTTGCAGAGGTATGAAAAGATGACTTTCCATCAAGTATGGATCTCGTATAACAGCCATGTTGAGTTTCTGTTGATATCTTGTATTACTTCAGATTTATAAGTCATCTAAAAGACTAGATAAAGGAAGATCACCATCAACTGCAGGTGCGTCGATATTGCAATTCGTCATTTTTTTGACCAACGAAATGGCAGAGGGGAGCTTGGAGATCTCCTCCCTGGGAACAAGCAAGACACATGGCAGGCCTGTTTAGTGAAGACAAATTTTTTTAATGGGGAAAAGATAAACTACATAAACAAAACCAAAACACAACCCAGAAAGCTACAGTATTCCAGAAAGCGAGTTAGGGTTTAATATACCTTTACTCTGACCTGAATGATCTGTGGAATAAATCATTGACTGTAATGAGAAAGAGTACTGTTCATGAAGATGTTCGCCGGAGAATGACAGAACGTCTAATCGGACAAGGTATTCCGTTTTCGTGACCAACTCTTGAAGAAATGGGCACGCCAAATCAAACTTTGTCAAACTGCTGACTCACCCGCCGCTCCGCCTTTCAATCCCAAATTTCTGTCAGCTGAACCTGCCCTTTAGTAGGTTTAGGTTCAAGCATTATTTGCCTCATTGATGACGTTCAGTCTAATCTTGGTTTTTGGAATGGAAAGTAATCAGGTTTACGCTAATTTGGGATTGCTCACTAAACCCACTTTCTGGAATACCCCCCAGGACCAGAATTATAGGTAAGGAGCATGTACTGAATACAGTGTGTTGCTGCACCCACCACAGAGCAAATAACCTCAGGGATGAGAACCTGATTGCAGCTGTGCGATGCCTCAGCACCACACTAGGCCAAATTGACCAGTGTGAGTTTTTTTCCAGGGGCTGGAGTGCCAATCCTGCTACCAACCCACAAATTCTCCCTGTAAGTTGGAGGACCTCCTTATAGGGCTGGATGTAGATTAACATCAAACCCAGGATGAAGCTATTGCAGGTTAAGGGCCTTGCACAAGGGCCCAACAGAGTAGAATCACTTTGGTCATTCACAGGATTTGACCCAGCACCCTTCGAAATGGTAAACCAGATCCCTAGACTCAGAGCCAACACTCAGAATTATAGAGCAACAAAAAGTTGGTGAGCATCATGTCTGGCTGGCACTTCTCCAGCATGCCTCCTAGCTGTCATCCTGCACTGGCTTAAATAGCCCCACTGGCATACTAGCTCAGGTCTATCCGATGAGCAGCTCTACCTCCCACTCAAACAGAACAACCCACAAATGGGGCAGGACTCATCTTTGTCTTTCTCTCTCTCTCTCTTATTTATTTATTCAAAGAAAAACAAATCCTTAACAAATCCTTAATCGATTCTTTGACTTATGATGGTAAAGACACTTCTCCCTCATTTGGTTCGTATGTTCTCTTATCTTTGCCATGTTGATGGATGACTAAGGGAATTTGGGCTCTCTGTCTCCTCATGTTCGTATCCCTGTTAACCTGGAAATCACGGATTACAGCTTGAAAGTTCCTTTTCACCCCAATCAATTCAAAGACATACAATTTACAGGGGAAACATGCTTCAGTTACATTGTGTTCACTATAATTCCCAGGGGTGCCAATAATCATGGTACATGTGTTTTTGTTAAAGATAATTATTTCTCGATGAAGGATTTGTTTTTCTTTGAATACATTTTTTTTCAAAGAAAGGTAGATTTTTTCTAACCCTTTTTACAAATCTTAGCAAGGGATGCCAATAATTGTGGAGGGCGCTGTATATAGGCGCGAAACCTCAAACACTATATTAACCAATATTTCAGTTTCATTGTCCAACCTCTGAATATTCACACTATATGGACGAAAGTATTGGAACACCTGGCCAATACGCCTACAGGAACTTTTATGACATCCCATTCTAAATCCATAAGCACCAATATGTAGTTGCTCCCCCGTTTGAAGCTCTAACAGCTGCCACTCTTCTGGGAAGGCTGTCCACAAGACTTTGGAGTGTGTCTGTGGAAATTGTTGCTCATTCATCCAGAAGAGCATTTGTGAGGTCAGACCCTAATGTTGGTTATGGAGGCCTGGCTCACAATCTCTATTCTAATTCATCCCAAAGGTGTTCGATGGGGTTTAGGTCAGGGCTTTGTGTTGGCCAGTTAAGTTCTTGCACATCAAACTCACTCAACCATGTCTTTATGGACCTTGGTTTGTGCACTGGGGCACAGTCATGCTGGAACAGAAAAGGGCCTTCCTCAAACTGTTGGAAGCATAGAATTGTCCAAAATGTTTTGGTATGCTGAAGCATTATGAGTTTCCTTCACTGGAACTAAGGGGCCTAGCCCACGCTCTGAAAAACTACCCCATATCATTATCCCTCCCCCACCAAACTATAGAGTTGGCACAATGAAGTCGGGCAGGTAACGTTCTCCTGGCATACCCTATATGAAAAAAAAATCATGGTTCATATAAGTCTATCAAGCATGTATGATAATGGCCACATTTATACCAAAACCACTAGACCACCAACAACATAGGGCTTTAGTGGAAAATACATGTTTATTGCTTGTTTCAAAGGGGCGAAACGTCAAGGAATGGTGGTACCTGGCTGATGACCCTGCAGCAAGCCAACCGGTAGGCACCAGAGGAGGTGTGTCAGGCAGCAGCGCCTTAGCAGGCGAAGATCTACCTGTGTTTACATAGTCTATCAAGCATTTTTCATATTTCAGTTATATACAACAACACATGATGTTTTCTATATTATTCACTACAAGTCAGTGTTTTTTCTTGTATGATTATGGCCACATTCATACTTCACATGTACGGCACACAAGGGAAAAGCACACAACCTTTGCAGGAACTTCACATTTTACCATATACAGGTCCTTCTCAAAAAATTAGCATATTGTGATAAAGTTCATTATTTCCTGTAATGTACTGATAAACATTA
>JAODLD010000229.1:0-42543 GCA_026781065.1 Mormyrops boulengeri | reverse complement strand
CCTTGCCCTCCAACAATGAAAAGGTGAACTGAATCACAACACTCGGCCGCGCCCCGGCCCCGGGCGCGGGGGCGGGGGGGGGGGGGGGGGGGGCGGGCGGGGGGGGGGGGGGGCGCGCGGCCCCGGCGGGGGGGGGGGGGGGGCGCGGGCCTTGAGGGGGACTGTGAGGGAGTTTGTTGTTTTGGTTTGAAGAGTATGAGATGTAGTTGTTTAACTTTGCTTCACTCATTCCCATCATTCCCATCTGGAGGCTACAGCCGCAGGCTTCTGTACCAGTGCCGAGGGACAGACAGATGGTGGTTAAGGAAAGGCACTCACTCTCAGGAAATGAATCAGATTAGAGGATGGAGAAGGTGTAAAACTGTTTTTTTAGAGACTATGCTTCTCTGTATCTGGGAAAACACGACACCAAGGAAGCATAATTCAAACAAATCTAGCACAGACAGTTTTGCCTGGAAATTGTTTTCCACAATAAGTTTGTCTCTGGTAAGTTTTCGACTAAATTAAGAGGCACGCTATTCCTGACTAGCGCTTTCTGCGTGTTTATTTAGGATCTGAGTTATAGATAAATTATTTTTTGAGAGAGTCTAGTTCCGCTTCTGCATGACAGGGAATTTCTGGAAAGATATTTTATTAACAGATTTCCTTTAACTCAGAATGTTTATGAGCAGTGACAAAAAAATACTGTTGTCGCTGTTGGTCAGCTTTAATGTTATTAAAATTGTAAACAAGGTTTACTCTCTGCAATTTTGCAGTAATCACATTTGTGTGCAGTTTGATGTAGAACTGCTGTATTGTAACATTGGTTTTTAATATGCTTCGGTTACAGCCTGATTTCGTGGTTTTCCTATGTTTTTTATAGTGTGTGGATTAAAAGGGGAAGATATGTTTGATTATTAGAATGATGGGGGTAAAAAAAAACTTGATTTATGGATGATTCATTATTCAGTGGCCTCTTCACCCTGCCCCCACCCCTTTTCATACTCCTGGAAGTACTAAGAGGACAATAAAAATGCACAGATTTGATTGATTCTAATAGCAGACTGTGGTGTTCCAGCTGGGACTCAACTGAAGAACACTGCTGGCAGTATGCTGCCCTGTGGGGTTACCCCTATTCTGTCCACCTCCAATGCTCCTGGCTCTCCATTTCATCTCCATGCTCTTCTGCTGACATCACCTGAATAAAGCCTCCTTTCCCTTCTCTTCCCCTCTTTCCATCTCTCCCCCATACATATATCCCCATCCATCTGTGACCCATCAGAAAATGAGTTTCGAGGTGAGCTGCTGAAACAGAGGTGGACAAGAGGAGAGAGAATCAGCAGTTGTGAATCTACGCGAAGCTCTCTGGGCAGACAAATCAAAGTAAGTGACACGGCACTTTACTTCTGCCTTTTGAGAGCATCAGAGGGGCTTTGACAGGAGAGGGTGGGGGAGAGGGTGTGGCGGACCTGGTAGGAGGGGGAATGAGAAGCCATATTTAATGTGCACTGTGCCAGAGTCATGGATATTGTGCATTAGGCCTCTAAACACAACAAATCAAATAGTCTGTACTCAGCATTTTATTTTAAGAAGCCCATTTAGAGCACTTCTCAGAATTATAACTCAAGCAGTTAAGGGAGCGTCCTTCAGTTCTTTACATTTGACTGATCAGCATAAAAATCTTTCGGTATCACAACAGCATTACTGCCAAGCTGTTTGTTTTGTTCTCCTGTTGAATAGACTTTTTTAAGTTTACATTGAAACCTTTTCGTTTCATACCCATTTTTGATGAGGGATCGTTCGTATCTTGCAGTTGCATTATATAAGGAAGCGATCCATTTCCTGAGCCTTGTGGTCTGTTTCCTCCCACTGATATTGAGCATACATCAAAAGGAATCGCTTTATTGATCTTTTTTTCCTGCTTTCAATAGTGCCACAGCTTTTAAAACATTCAATAGGATTATTCAAAAGACTGCTTCATTTACTCGCTTATGCTCCCGTGAGATATATCAGATCTTACAGATCTTTAAAAAAAACTTCTTTTGAGGGATTCAGTTTGAAACAACTGAACAACATGAATTATAAAAAATATAAATATATTGTACATTATATATATGTAAGAAAAAATACAGCATATAAGATATATTTGTGCCTTTTTGTGATGAACTATTGAGTGTTTGAGTGAACCAGCAGCATATTCTGGCATGTAGCAGCACTCCAGAATGGATTGGCTCTTAATTGGTGGTTTCAGCCTGCAGGTAATTTTCAAAACATCAGTCTGTCTCTCACTAACCGCTCGCATTGCCTAATAAATGCACCATGTTGCTCCTGGACTTGCTTGTAAAAGTGAAAATGAATAAAAGGCTCATTTATGCAGGCAGGGGAAAAGGGGTGACCTTCTCTATGAAGTCATTGCCCCCAGCCAGAAATTTACATATAGCTGTCAGAATGCAGAGCAGAAAAGCCTTCCTGTGAGTATGGCACACAAAGAGGGACATTATTAATAATGTACACTGCAGCCTGCAGGCACACGGAGGCCTCCGTGCATCCAGAGTATGGGCCATTCTCTCATTTCTCTGCCCACATATTTTTTCATCAAAATCATATGATTGAAGACAAGATGAAATGCTGGGTTAAACCTAGACCAAAAATTCTTTTTTAATCTCTAAATATACTTGCCTATTATAATTAGTTCACAGAAACTGTTTAAATATAATTTAAATATGAAAATGAATCATGGTAGTATATACACACACACACACACAGATATATGTACATACTGTACAAACAACTAATGCTTTAAAGCTTGGCACTGCAGAGCAAGAAAGATGCATCCCGCTTTGTCACTGTAATTCTTTCTTAAGTGTGAACATCTGAGCATGTTAGATAGCCCCTGTCCTGTGTTTAGGAAACCAAGTTTAATGGCAGAACTACGAAGAGAATCAGACTGGTCCATCAAGCAGTGCACATAGTGGACTTGTTGTGTAAATGGGCATTCATCTAGATTGATTAAAAGTGCTGCCTGAAATGGGCCCACTGCACCTGTAGAGTCCAGTCACTCAGAACAGGCCCGGGGATGCTGCACTTCTTTTTTTTTTTAAATCTGCCTCTCCCTTTTAAAATCATTTATCAGCAGGAAGTGGTGATTGCCAGAGACTCTGTTTAAATCAGCTATACCCCTGCCAAATCCGCCAGTAACGGGAACAAAGCCGCTAAGTGCAGAGCTCACGATAAACGTGATGTCCCTAGTAATCAAAACTAATGGCCTCATTGTCGGAGCAGGCGTTAGATTGCTAAGCGTGTGCTGCATTTAAAAAAATGGGGGGCGGGGGGGGGGGGCATTTTGAAATAAAAGAGAGGTGTTGAGTTGACACCTGGTCTTTTGTGCCAACCACTGTCGTATACTAAATGTGCATGCTAGAAACAGGGAGTTATAATTGACTGTTATTATTTTTGTGCCTTGCCCTCTACTGTGTAGCATTTCGGCCATAATTGGGCATCACACCAGACGGAACGCATCTCAGTACAGTGTCCAATCACAGAGAACACTCAGGTGCTGTAAATTACAGCACAAGGCCAGGTGGGCTTGTGGGGTAGGGGGGCAGTGTGGGATTCAACAGAAGCACAAATGCTGTGAGGTTTTCCCTGTTAGGATTGTCAGAGCCTTATTTTGCTTTCAGTTATCTCACTGAGACCATTAGACAACTCCCTTTTTCATTTCCATCCTGTTGTATTTAATTGAGTAACGGCTCCATCTAGGTTCATTGCGCAGGATTTTTTATTTTAAAACCATACCCAATGGTCTCTATAAACAAAAGGCAGAATGACGTGCCAGGTTACACAAGATGCAACAAAAACAATCAAGACGGAATGTTTGGGGAGCTTCTTCACTGAACGTGCTTGTTTTTGTTTGCATGTGTCTGTTTGTTTGTGTTTCTCTCTGATCTTCGCTGTTTCTTCTGGCTCACTGAACGTGCTAGTTTTTGTTTGCATGTGTTTGTGTTTCTGATTTTCACTGTTTCTTCTGGCTCACTGAATGTACTACTTTTTGTTTGCATGTGTCTGTGTTTGTTTGTGTTTCTCTCTTTGATTTTCACCGTTTCTTCTCGCTATAGATGAACGAGGACAGTGACCACAAGAGAACACGCACACGGTCCAAAGGAATAAGAGGTGAGTCCAGATAAAGGTTCTGTGCAAATGTTTTTGTTTTATTTATAAGGTTGGTCCTTGTAAATTATGCTTTATTTAACTGCATATTTTTTTAGTTCAATTAAAAATTACCTGTAAAACTATCAGAGCATTACATATCAATAACAACATAGTAGAGATTGATTTCACCCATGGTGAAATTACCTGTTGTGATATGAACGCAGTAGGATTCCTCTAGTCACAGTGATGATGAAAGAGCCTGTAATAATTGCAAGAGAATCCCTGCGTTTTTTTATGGGAATTATTTTAGTCGTGATTTTTGGTTTTATTATTATGTTAGGGTTCATTACTTCCTTTGATGCAAATTACTTGTTATTGATTAATTGCTAATCTTTATTACCTAACAGTTTAATTAAAAATCTGATTTGTGGTAAATATTACCTTGTTTTTCAGATTTGATGTGATGTTGATGACAGAAAAGCATTATAGTTTAGTGTAATTTGTCTGGAATACATCAAAAAAGACTTCATATTCTGTTATTTGCTTCTCCTTCTTTTGCCAATAATCCTTATTGATTTATTATTGCACTTCTGTGTTTTCTCTGTTACGTAGTGCCAATCGAACTTGTAGGACAAGAATTCAGGTAAGAAAATGGCTGTTTGTGTTTGGTACTAGGCTATAGTAGAGTAGACAGCATTGAACATATAACAACAAACGTAATACAATCGCGAGTATGTTGCCTCAGAATGTGATATTGCTAATAATACCAGCTCTTCTTGAATAAACACAACTTCAGTCAGCCCTCATTTTTTATCACAATACCATCATTCTTGAATCAAAAGCCAATTTTGACTAATTTCTCATTTGTCATGCTTCACCTTGCAGCATTAATCAATTTTCAGAATTCACACCTAAAGGCATCAGAGTGGGTGCGCAGTTTGATTTAAAATGCTAATGCACCATTTAACAAATAGAAGCAATATTTATTTAAATAAAAATGGTCATTATGAAAAAAATGGTATTGAGAATTTGATTTAGCCATCCTTGGGGACACCACAGATGTCTAGACTGAAGCTATAATATTCTGCTAATGTGTTATGAGAAGTGATTTTGTAGGATTTGCAGGTAAAGATGAGACTGTTGGCGGCATTAGAATATTACGAGAAGAGGTCTTTATCGCTTGTAAAGCGAGAGGTCATACCAGGCGATGAGGGAGGCAGTGGTACTGTTACCTTATAAATGTAATGTCGTTCCTGCTAGCTCATACACAGAATGAAGTAAGAACGAAGAAACAGGACATTCCTGTAATATTTACTGTACGTTTAGAACTAATTTTAAATAGTTTAATTTAATTCAGGATATATTACAGTGAACATTGTGAATTAGTTTTAACTGTGTATACTTTACGCCTCCTTTCTAAATTGTACTCTTGGCTGTGTAGGCATGTGAGTCCTTATGCGTTTATGCATATTTGCCAACAAAGATTTGCTTCTTGTGCATCAGTGCACCCAATATTTTTTGATCCTTGGGGGTTACAAAAAAGTCTTACAAATCAACTAATTTCATCCAATTTATTTCTGACCCCATTTAGCTGCCCAACTCCTGGATGCAGTGGTTCAGGCCATATCAGTGGAAAATATGCAAGACACAGAAGGTAGGGCAGAAACACCGGAGGTATAGTGGCTTGAGACATAGGCGAGGCCCAAAGCAACTAGATGAAGAGTCAAAATTGATGCCAAGATGCCGTGTTTTGCTGGTAAACAGCACTACAGTACACGGAAAGACATACTATTGAAAGATGGAGACTTTCCAGATGGCACTAGAACAGCAAAAAAATAGGAAATGAAGCAGAGAGTGAAGTTTTTCAGTCTGAACAGGCAGCCAACCTCAGATATCAAGAATGCTCTCATATGAAAATCGTGTTACCGACCAGCACATTCAAATATGCCTAAAGGTTTATTGCAAAGAGATTATGTTCCTGTTTATTTACATGAGTGCTCATTTTAGGGAGAATTTTTATGGATTATTTCCTTTTATAAATCTTTCTGCCCCCACTGCTAGTTTTTAGGTGAAGGTTTTATTGAATTCTATTCTCTACTGCTTTTCTTTGTTAATGAAATTTTCCAGTCAGCTGGATGCTATGTCGCATTGCTCCATGTTGGGTTCATACTCAGCACCTATCCATTATTCATATCGAATCCCTTGTCAGTTACCCTTGCACACGCGTGTTATTTTAATTTATTTGTCATTGAACCGCCCGACTATGGCTGAGTGTCAGGTGATCAGTTTGTCTGAATTGGTGTTCATAGATGTGATGCGCTTGAATGTGATGCTAATTTTCCTTCCTGCGCTTCCTCATGACCCATCCCCCCACCGACCCCCACTGCCTTCCGTCAATAGTGCACTAAGCTGCCCATTGGCTCGGAAAAGGAGACTCCAAGAGGTGGACTCAGACCAAGATCAGCCAATATCCAAGAGGAAGTCCCACCCCCTGAAGCTGGCCCTGGATGAAGGATACAACGTAGACAGTGATGCTAGCAGTGAAGAGGCAGAATTGAAGGAGGAATCTTGTGCAGAATCAGAAGAATCCCCAGAAGAAGATGAGGACGTGGTAGAAGAGAGAGTAGATAGCAAAGAGCAAGAAAACGTAAATGAGCATGAGGAAGGTGTGTTTTATACAATATGCGTTATAAGAAATGACTGGATCATAGGAAAATCAATCATAGAAACAGAATTTGTGATGTTACATCTAGTCGCATTACTAGGCACAAAGATATTTTGGAATTTTCTCTGCTTTGTCTTTCTCATCTTCTATTCTGAGATGTGTTCTTGTGTGTTAATTTTCTAATTCATTCAGTTTTCCTATTATCTTATACAGAGGACTGTGTGGTTGTGGAACCTTCAAATACAATGAAATATAAAGACTCGGAGACAAAACCAAAAGACCCGGCAGGTACTCAGAGAGACGAGTACTCAAGCTACCAAGAAATGGTGGCCAGCTCCCTGCTCAAACTGGGCCAGATTGCTGAGAGACACAGTCCTTCTGACACCATACCTGTCCAACTGCTGGAGGCCAGAGCTATGGAAAAACAGCATGTGTCAGACAAAACACCCGTAGACAACCGGGGGAATGATGAAGAGGAGGACGAAGGTGAGAACTGGCGAATGGCCGATGATGTGATGGAGAAAGCTGTGACGAAGCCACAGACTGAAGGGGACAGAGTAATGATGCATATTGAAGATGAAGATGAGGAGGAAGAAGATTGCAATGAGGATGAAAACCAAGAAAAGCAATTTAGAAGGCAAAATGACAATTCAGACCACCAGTACTTCAGTGGAGACTTCCAGAATGGCCAGGCAAAGGATGTAGTGAAGGGAGAATTAGGCTTAGAGAAGCAGGACGTCCTACAAGTAAATGAGGAGTTGGGAGAAGATGAAGAAGTTTTTAGTGTGCATGCCTTCTCTGGTGTCATCACCACCAGCACCCAATTTCAAAGATCTGAGACTGAGGGGCATAGGACTGCATCTCAAGAGGACTTCATGTCCCATAAGGTCATACCTTCTATTGTCATCGATGTTCAGTCTAAGGAGTCAGAGAAAGAGGAAGATGGAGATGATGAAGAGAGGGAGGAGGAGGATGAGGACAACCAGTCGCAAAAGTCAGCAGTAACCGACGAGTCAGAGATGTATGACATGACAAAGGGGAACTTGGGCTTGCTGGAGCAAGCTATTGCTCTCAAAGCTGAACAAGTGAGAAGCCCCCATGAGATGAGCCATGGCCCTGAACACCTGCGGTACTTTACCACAGAGGACAGGAAGCGCATGGATACAATTCGCAAGGGTTACTTTAGCAAGGGTAAGGCCATCATTAAATAAATCATAGAGAAAGAAGCACTGACATGCAGTGATATCTGCCTGGCACAACATAAATACATACAAGTACAGCTGGTTATACATTAATTTAACCTTATTTACTTCCTCTGGGTGCCGGAACTTCCCCCCAGCTGTTAAATTCCCTGGAGGATCCCTGGAGGCGCCATTTCAGCAAATCTTCAGCTACTTTGTACAACATACATATCATTTTAACATGCAAATAATATTTAAAAAATGAGAAAACTAATATTTTCATTTCCCAGGAGTTCATACATTTATTGCATGATCTGAATATATAAGTAGACTTTTTACATTACTTCAGCAAAAACCACAAGATTGTGTTTCGTGAGGATTTTTATTTTTTGGAAGACGGAGAAGTGGCTGAGGTACATGAATGAAATCAGGATTATTTAGAAATCATTATGTACCTGGATATGAACAGATTGAACAACAGATAGTGAAAATGGTAAATAAAAGATTCCAGTGACTGAAAAATACAAACATGGTGCATGTAAGACATATATTAGACATATATTCCTGAGAAATTATTTCCCAAATTATGATAATGTGCTACACATAATTTGGAGAGGGTATTCAGAGAGGTCTAGAAATTGAATATATAAATTTCTGTAATTTTATTATTTTGCCGTAAAGGCTTTTGCAAGGTACCTTATAGAATACAGATTTTCCCTTTTTAATTTAAAATTTAATTTAATTTAATGCAAAAGTATGTCTCTTGACAGATATGACATAAAGCAGTGCTACTCAGGGCCCCGTGCCAGTCTTCTTCTCGCTCAGCCCTGCCCATGTGAACACAGCATGCCGCTCAGTCTCTGTCCAGTTTTAATTATAAGCTGCATGTCTTGTTAACATCCAGTTAGCAGGCCAGGGGCGTACCGCCTCACTCTCCTTCATTTCCTCTCATTCTTACTCTCCACGCTGTGTAGGGCTTCAGATTTCTATATACAGATTTATAAACAGGAAGAATGCCCTGAGCACAGTTTAATGGCTGCCTTTCTATTGGCTGAACCATAGCCATAGGCTTTTCATCTTCTCACCTGTGATAATTACATGTTGGTATGATGGTATTATCACATATTGTATAGGTAATTACAGTAATAATTCTGTCCCACCTTAGGGACTGCTTACTGCTCACAGGTAAGGTTTATTTTTGGGACAGTGTGAGAGTAAGAGGTAGAAATTAAAAGATGCATTGACCATCCATGTGAGAATGTGGTCAGGTTTATTGTCACATGTCTAACAAACTTGTCCCTCACTCCATTCACACCACAGAGAGCTCCAGGCCAGAGAAAAGGGAAATCAAATGTCCCACCCCTGGGTGTGATGGAACAGGTCACGTGACCGGACTATACCCTCACCACCGCAGTCTTTCAGGATGCCCACATAAGGACAGAATCCCACCAGAAAGTGAGTACTTTTGTTGTCCTGCATCTGAGTACTTTAGTTGTCCTGCATCTGAGTACTTTAGTTGTCTTGCATCTGACATTACTTTGTGCTGTGATTTATCGCATCAGGAACCTCTCAGTTTTTGTTTTAGCACAAATCAAAATTATAATTCTTCAGTCTAGAAGTTCCAGTCACCATCCCTCAAGAAGTAAACATGGATATAAGGTTGATTACGCTAAAAAAAAATTTAAAATTAGACTATGAATGTTACATTACTTGTTTCCTTGAGTCTTTTTCACTATCTGACAGCCATCTGGGACATACCCATTCCAGCCCATGCCTTTGGTCTAAGCAGAACCTGCAGTAACCATGCTTTAAGCTTCTTGCTGCTTTGCTCAGTTCTTTCTGTTTCTGCAGTCCTGGCCATGCATGAGAATGTGCTGAAGTGCCCGACGCCTGGCTGCACAGGACAGGGTCACGTCAACAGCAACCGCAACACGCACAGAAGGTGCAAAAGCCTCTCAACTTTCCCTCCCCTCACTGGTCTTTATTGGCTAACACGTGTGCACCAACTTCACACCTCTAGCTCCTGCTGATGCAGAGTATGCTACCTGTGGAAGATAGACTACTATTAAGGCTGCAAAAACTTCATATAAACAAATATGCTGTGTGACTCCTTGGTGTATCAGTGACACTTTACTTGATGGCACACAAATACTTAGTAACAATTCAGGTGCTACTGAAGTACAAATTATGAACAAATCATAAACAAATATAAGTGCTACTTAAGATAACACGCGTCACCATTCATTAATGATAAACAAACATGAGATCAGTATTTCACTTGTGTAATTCATTACTTGTTCCTTCAGTAGTTGCTTAGTAGTTCTTTCAGTAATTCACAAAGGTTTACAGAATTAACAGATACAGGAACAAATACAGTAACTGCTTGGGACGAAAGATCCATCATTATTCATTAATGACAAACAAATATGAGATCAGTACTTAACTTATGTTAACTTGTGTGACTTGTTCTTCCAGTAGTTCCTTCAGTTCTTCCTCTAGTAGTTTTTTCAGTAGTTCACAAAGGTTTACTGAATTAACAGATATATTAACAAACATAGTAACTGCATGAAATAAAACATCACAATTCATTAATGATGTATTAACATGAGATCAGCATGTAACTAAGACTTAGTTTATGGTTAATTAATACATAATAGTGTAATATTTGTACTCCATCAAGTAAATATCGCCATTATAGCTATAGCACGTCCCTGGTAACTCTGAAACGCTGAAACTAAGCACTAAGTATGCCTGAGGGGGAAATGTTATTTCAGGTGATTACTGTGTTTCCTCTAGTTTGTCTGGATGCCCCATCGCAGCAGCAGAGAAGCTGTCAAAAACACAGGAGAAGCAGCAGCTCTCTCAGCCTCTGAGTGAACATGCCAAAGGAAGCCCAAACTCCGACAGAGTACTCAGGTGAGCGAGTGTCCTGATGGAACGGGGTCAGAGATACGTTACTAACAGCTGGCCGAATAGCCACTGACACGGTCTCTCCTGAGGGGATACTCAGCGGGCACACACAAATGACGATGCGGAGCTCCCTGTCACCCAAAACACCTCCTGAACCATATCGAGTGAGACTCAGGCAGAATGCTTAGCTGTTTTTCTTTCCAAAGCATCACTTTTGTCGCTGGTTCTTTCCTAACTTCACTCGCCGTTTTCTTCTGGGTACTCAATAGTGAAACATCTCATACTTATCAAAGAAGCAGGGAATACGTCAAGTTGTCACAACACGCAGGACAAATGACTCTGGGTCGGCATCTTGGGCAAAACAAAAGGGGTTTTATTAAACTTAAAGAAACAGGGGTCAAAACGAGAGGACTAACATGGGGAAGGACATGGGCTAGCAGGAGGAGTGACGTTAATGACCGGACTGGGGAACACAGGACTGGGAAGCGCATATATATGGGAAAAAAAGAGGGAGCTAATGTGAGGCAGCTGGGAGAGATTAACACGAGGGTTAGAAAAGGGAGGTAAACACGTATCAGCCATGGCTTGTTAGGACCACGCCAGAGAGGAGACAGGAGGCTCAGGTGGACATGGCGGGCAGGACCTGACACAAGTAACCCAAAGTTTCACCTGATGTCACTGACGTTAGGCCACTAGGAAGCCACGTGATCGGTCCGTGCTGCAGTCAGGCCGAAGTGCACCAAATGTCATGATTAGTCAGTCTGCTCTAAACAGGTCCCTAATTCAGTATCTGCACATTACTGCATTCCTCCTACCCTTTCATAGCATCTACAAGAATTATAATTAACGACCCGATTCTGGTATTAGACTGAGTGCCTTTCTCATTTTCTAGAGTATTTTAATTATCCCACAGATAAGCTAATTATGCGAGTTATAAGGCATTGTGAGCACTGAAAAATAATTACGTTCTTTGAGGAATCTCTTCCATGGTCAAACAAAGCACTCAGGATTAAAAACATAACAAACCTAATCTCTTTTTTCTTCTAATAAGCATGCCTGATTTTGAGACCTTATTAGCAAAACATGCAGGAGCTTCCAAAGAGACTCTCTGAATTTCAGATTCCATCTTTCAATGTAAGGCACATAATTAAAGAAGCATACACACAGAAGCGATTAGTCATGATAATCCTGCTGTTCTTAACTTCACAGTCATCTAATGTCTCCTGGTGTCACCTTTTCTCTTCCCGATAAAGGGCAGGGAATCTGTTGAGACATATGCGCCTGTCTGAGGATTTAGCAGAACACTTGACAAAAATGACAAAAAAATTATCTTAAGCTCTTGACTTCCTCACTACCATATATAAATGTGCCCTGTGTTGATAAAATGGATTTTAATCCCGTATCTCTCACTCCTGAGACATCGTTTCTGTCCTCTGCTGTCTCCCTCACCCTGTTTACATCCTAAGTCTTCTGCCCCCCATTTCATTCTGTTTGTTCCCTCCTGTCTTCTTCCCAGCTACTTTATTCTGGTATAACTCTCCTGCTTTCTCACTGTCCATTTAAGCAGCCCCTCTTCTTCTCCACAGGCCCATGTGCTTCGTAAAGCAGTTGGAGATCCCGCACTATGGCAGCTACAGACCGAGTGTGCTCCCTACTACTCCTCGTGCCAACCTAGCCAAGGAGCTGGAGAAGTACTCCAAAGTCTCCTTCGATTATGCAAGCTTCGACGTTCAGGTCTTTGGGAAACGCATGCTCGCGCCAAAGATACACGCCACTGAAACCTCACCAAAAGCCTTTAAACGTAAGGAACTTCTTTTCCTTACCTTAGCAGAAAATAAAAGTCTTTGAACGAATGTTACATTTACGTGGCACTTTTCAAGACACATAAAGCACTTTATAGAACCAATGGGGAGCCACTTTAACCACCAGTACTGTGTAGCAGCCACCTGGATGATACGATGGCAGTCATTCTGCACCAGTACGCTCTCCACACAGTAGCTAAGGTGGCAAAGGGGCAGGAGAGAATTCACCAGTTAGATACTGGGGATGATTAGGGGGCAGATTTGACAGGGCCACAGTGGGCAGTTTTAATCAGGACATCAGATGCCCAGGAATCTTTTATGATCTCCAAACGTCACCACCTCGGTTTTACGTCTCATCCAAAAGATGGTACCATCTGTGCAGTACTAGGATCCACACAGACCACAGGATGGGCTAACCTGTTGGCCACACCGACACTTCTTCCAGGACCAGCACAGCTTTCCTAGGTGGTCTCTCACCCAAGTACTGGCCAACCCCAAACCTACTTAGCTTCAGATGGATTACCTGGTCTGAAGTGCAGGTGGAACAGCTGCTTTGTATAGGAGTTCATTGCGCTTCCATTCATAACTTTTAACATGCTCTTAAATGTGTGCAGTTTTAGCTTGTTTATGACAAAGTGGTTGTTTTGCAGTATTGCTAAAGTATCACACATTATTTGTGGGACAAGAGGTAGGATTCTGGACTACAGTATGAACATGTAATTAAGATGTTCTGCTTTATGCAAGGCTGCCCTGTCATAATCCTTAAAAAAGGTAACTTGAACTCAAAATATCCAGCTGTGGAAATGTATAAAGAGTATGTTTGTGTTTAGCGCATCACAAAATTCAGGAATGTATTAAATTTGGTGATGTCACTTTTGGGCCCACAGCTAAACCTCTCCCTAAGGCCTCCTCCCCTAGTCACAACATTCCTGGAGGCTATACAAAGAGCAATTTCACCTCATCTAGTGGGTACGACTACTCCCACGATGCCGAGGCGGCGCACATGGCGGCCACTGCCATCCTCAACCTTTCCACGCGATGCTGGGAGATGCCTGAGAATCTGAGCACCAAGCAACAGACCACACCCAAAAAGGTGGGGCATTACCTTCCATCTCCGTCATCCCAGAATAGTTATTGCGTTACAATGATTGCTCTGAGATTTAGCACCCGTAAACCTTTTGGCCTTTCATTATTAGTAAGCAAGGCCGTCTGGTCTTCCTAGATTAAGCTATGGAGTGCTTCGTGCTGATCTTTTTCGTTGGCTGAAAGCATGCAGCGCAGATAGGTTGATAAATGCAGGTTCGCGTTTTACATCTGCTGACAGTATAATTGTGCCAGCACTTTTGTGATTTTTTTTTTTGAAGCCCTCTGTGCCGCTGCAGAATGAATACTTCATCATTTTTTCCATTTCCTGACATTGTTTTTTTTTTCATTGTTTGCATGTTTTTTCCTCTAGGTTTCTGAAATAAAAAAAAACAGAAGATTAATGGTGCGGCTGACTGAGAGCACTGCAGTAATCTGCCCTGGTGTACTCTGGGAGCTGCCCTGTCTCTCCCACTGCTCTCAGATTTCTTTGGCTACTGCCACTTCCTCCCAGTATCCAGTTGCATTTTCAGCCAAAAATGGAGCCTGCGTTCATTTTCTGCTTTGATAAAAAGGTTCTTAACAGCAAAACTTTGGCTGATCGCAACTGGATTGGATCCATGATCGCGGCAAACGGTCCAGCTAGCTGTCAGTTGGGGAAGATGACAATGTCATGGCAGTGTAATCTAGCGCTGTCCTCTCCTATTCCTTCAGGCAATGGATATAGAAGTGGACGAGAATGGAACGCTGGACCTCAGCATGAAGAAATGTGCCAAGAGGGAGGGCAGTATGCCATGCAGCAGCCCTGGGATATACTCCCCAGACCCGTCCTTCTTCTCCTCTTCCTCTCAGCTCCCAGGCAGTAGCAGCAGTGTGACCTCTCCCCAGTCCATCCACACCTACAAACAGGACGAATGGGAGGGGCCTCTTGATTACACAAAGCCCAATCGTCAGCGAGAGGAAGACCTGGAAGAGGTCAGCATTTCCCCATTTTTCTGTATTGATTTCTTCAAATGCAAAATAAGGACGCAGCAAATAGTTACTCTTTGGCCCCCTCTGTGCAAAAAGGCTCCTTACTTGATTTGTTCTGTGTAGATGGAGCAGACGAGCCAGTCCTATATGTCATCTGAGCCTGAGGACTGTGAAATGATACAAGACTGCCCAGAGGATAGAAAGTATCCCGGAGAAGTGACCACCCCCAGCTGCAAAGTTAAATTCCAGACTAAGGACTGCAAGAAGGAACTCCTGCTGTAAGTTCCCTCTGTGGAGACAGAAGCATGCTCAATGCCACCAGTGAACAGTCAGTCAAAAATCCAGCCCTTATTTATTACGTACTCCATGCTAGTTACTTTGGGTGCAAATTCAAAATGCCTTGAGATTGCAATCACTTTCATAATATAATAATAACCAAGTCAGTATTCTACTTTTCAAAAGGGGCTTTTGGGCAGATCTTTATTCCACATTTCTGACATAATTGTATACATTCAAAGTGTTAGGTTGCGTAATGATTTGATTTGTTAGGTATAAAAATCCTGCAGGCTCTAACATCATGGTTCTTGTTAACTTCTAATGTAGAAAATAAATAACCTGCAAACTGTAAGTTCTGAAACATTTACCCACCTAACCTTGTCACACACTACTTCTAGGTGTCCCACCCCTGGTTGCGATGGTAGCGGCCATATCACTGGAAACTATGCATCCCATCGCAGGTATGCCTCCAGGCTGCCTTCTGCCAGCTGACCATTCAGAATAAGCTCATCTTCCGCAATTCTCTACTATTTTTACGGTTTTGGAAAACAGGATGAAAAAAATGTTTAAATCTATTTATCTGGGTAGTGAGTATATATTTACCTAGGGGGAAAAGCACAATTTTCCATTAGATGACTAGAAGAACACTGATTTAGTTCCCAAACCACTCCAGCCATTCCATGTATTTGCTAATTTTCACCACCAGCTTGCATCTGACATCTGAAGAGGATTTCCATTAAATCCTGCCCCCAGACTCCTGTCTGTTGCCTGAAGTCTGTGACTTCGAGCTAACCCTTTCTCCCAAAATCATAAAAGGTGCTTTCTATACTGACTGGAAGCCCTGAATTGCCCATGTTGGTCTGTAGTCATGTGGTCCTGCCTCCAGTTGGATTATAGGGCCTGGATTATAGAATTATTGACAGGTGTCAGAGAAGCAAGTAAATGCATTTGTCCCATTGGCTTCTTAACAAGAGCACAGCTCCACGAAGGCTGCTTTTCCTGCCTGCTTCCCTCCTTCGGTGCTGCTCCGGAAACAGGCTCCCCTTACTCCTGCCCTGTGCCCACTCCCTGTCTCTCTCTTCCAGCCTCTCTGGGTGTCCTCTTGCTGATAAGAGTCTGCGTTCCCTCATGGCAGCCCACTCTCCTGAACTCAAGTATGTGTGGCTACCTCACTCTGCTGCTCCGCTTCTTCCTGCTTGGTCGCACTGCTTCTGAGCCATAACTTTCTTCTTTCACTGCAGATCCCTGCTCTCATGACAAAACTCCAATTTTGCTATCTCATTTAATCCTCATGTGTGATCTCGGGCCTCGTGCGCAATTATTCATGTTTAAAAATAAAAAGAAAAAACAGAATTCATTTAAAGGTTAAAATTTATAACCTTGTACTCACAGGATCATAAGAGGCTTGTAAAAACATAGATTTAGATGTTTACAAATCACATCCGGCTTCAATTTAAAAGCTTAATGTAGCCACATTCCTGTTGCTCCTACTTCAGCATCAGTCACCGTCCAATTGGGATCACATTCGCAGCATGCATTTGACATATAGGTGAGGAATGTTGAATACTGATGTGTCCATGTTTAGTGGTTGATTAGCAGCAGATCGCCCCTGTTAAGAGCCCTTCCTGAAAACACTGTGCCGCCGTGAGCCATGATGCAGTGCATTGGATTGTATCTGCCATGCTTCTGCCTGCTTTTAGCCTAATAGTACACCTTATTCCCCAACCCACAGGTGCCCTACTCCAGGATGTGACGGCTCGGGACATATCACTGGGAACTATGCTTCACACAGAAGGTAGGCCTGGTATTATCTCTTTCGTTCCCTGTTAATTGAAGGGAGAGCTGGTGAACAGTATTTATGTCTACATCGGGATCCGTAGGAATACATGGGGAGATGACATGGAGACACATTCATTGTACAGAATACACATCGCCCCCTATTGTCTTTAAATATTATGTTGGTCCCTCATACGTTGTTGCTTTTGAAGCATTTGGATTTAATATGGGAATGAAGTTCAGCGAGAAGCACCGTGGCCTGACACCTCTAGGGCTTTGGCTTTGATTTGAGTCCTGGCTCTCGGAGTGAAGAGTTTGCACATGTCAACGCCGGGTTTCCACTGAACTTGGGTTTCGTCCCACTCTCTAATGACATGCACTAATGAAATTTCGTGCTTCTGCATTATCTGTAGTCTGTGATTGTGTGTGTGTCCTGTCCAGGCTGTTCCCTGCCAGGTGCCCTTGGTGCTTATTAATACTACTTATAATAATAATAACAAGAACAAAAATTATAATTATAATAACAATAATAATAATTTTATTTATATAGCGCTTTTCAAGATGTAATATTTTAAAAATAAAGGATTGATTTTCAACCCACACCTTTTTTTACAACCCCATATGTTCACGCATTCTGATACCATCCGGACAAACTGGTACCGCAGACATCAAAAGGTTGGGAACCCAAACTGAACAGGATAAACAGTTACTACCCAACTTCCCCAAATGGGAAAAATCAAATCAAAATAACAAATATATGTTATTTTAAATAAATGGATGGATTTAATACCTCTGAGAATTAACAATGGACTTCTGGTTTAAAAAAAAAAAGTTAATATTTGTCTTGTTATGCCGTTTCATAGCTTTGCATTTCCACTCGCTGATTTTGTTTTTCAGCTTGTCTGGTTGCCCCCGTGCCAAGAAAGGTGGAACAAAAACCACCCCGACCAAGGATGACAAGGAGGACTCTGAGCTCTTAAAGTTCGTACAGCAATAAAAACCATCTCACGTTTTTTAATAACAAACCTCCTCATCAAAAAGCCGATACAGCAGATACAAACTTTCAAACTGATATAATTCCATAGGAACTAACCGATTGCAGGTATCTTACAGCTATCACTGTAGCTATTTATAGAGGACAACAGTGGAGGTAATATCCATCACAAGGGTTTAAAATAGAACAGTTCTTTCACAGTTATATTGTTTATATATGTATGATTTGTAGAACAATTTTTCTATATATATATATATATATATATATATATATATAGACACACACGCAGATGTACACACACACATGCATACACACATTTATATGTGTATACACATATGTACATACATACACATTAAGATTATGCATGTATCTGCTCAATATTTCCTGTCTGATTGGCTTCTTTTGGAGTTGTAATTAAATACTGTCTTCTTGAGTAAATTATTACAATCATTTTCTATCAGGTAAATAAATTTCCACTATAAAATGTACATTTAACTCTGGTTACAGTATACAGTGGAAAAAAGTAGACTTCTCATTTATCTTCAGTAGTGTTAGTCTCTGTGTGCATAACACAGACACTGCAATGATAAAAGAAAATTAAACCTAAAGTAGTACAGAAATTAAAATGCCTTATAGCATTGGATTTTAAATAGAAATGTCTTGTGTCATTGATCCTTGTCGAGCTAATCTTAATTCTTTATGTATTCTGCGTACACAAACCAACAGATGCCCAGTCCCAGGATGTGACAGCCTGGGCCATATCAGTGGGAAATATGCCACCCATCGCAGTGCCTACGGGTGCCCGCTGGCTGCCCGCAGGCAAAAGGAGGGGCTCCTCAATGGCTCTCCATTCTCCTGGAAGTCCTTTAAGACCGAAGGGCCCACTTGCCCGACCCCAGGCTGTGATGGCTCTGGACATGCCAATGGCAGCTTCCTCACACACAGAAGGTAATCCTGGTTGTAGCCTGGAGTCACAGGGTGCCTCCCGTGTACCACTTCATCCGTCATTGGCAGTTATCCATCCATCCAACCACATTCTAGAGCTGCATGTCCAATACCAACAGCATGTTTCCAGTTTAAAATGCAGATGGAAATGCCATACAGATCTATTATTATAATTCTTATTTTTCTGAATTGTGAATTAAAGTGAATACCAGTGCCACCTAAGTGGTTCTTCTCAGACAACAGCCAGGTTGATATGTTGAGGAAGACCTGAACTTCCCAGTCCCCATATTACCACCCACTTGTGTTTGCAGTCTCTCCGGATGCCCCAGAGCTTCCCTGGCCAAAAAGAAAACCAAGTTCTCTGGGGATGAGTATCTGAATACAAAATTCAGGGCCAGTGATGGTAAGCTCATAAAAATGGTTTCTGTTCATTTTCAGTTGCGGTTTCTCGTACTTATTTTGAATATCAGATGTATTGATCATCCTGCATCTACTTACTCTAGCAGTCTTTTTGCTTTTTGTAAGACAGTGTTGTTTTTTTCCCCTGTTAGTTCTAGACAATGATGAAGATATCAAGCAACTTAACAAAGAGATTAGTGAACTAAACGAATCCAACAGTGAGATGGAGGCAGACATGGTCAATCTCCAGACACAGGTTTGTCCTGGAGTCCTTTTGCCCAAAGTATTTTTATGTTGATTATTCAACTTGATCATAATTGTGTATGTGTGCATTTAATTGCCTGTTAAACCACTCAGGGGTGAAATTTGCGTGTGGCTAACACAGTCTGCAGGCTTTCTTTTTCATAATATTATGGTTTAAAGAGATATAACTTCTGTAAGTGACATCAGAAATTAGAATGCGGAATAATACCACTTTGGGCTTTGCCCTCAGATCTCATCAATGGAGAAAAACCTGAAGAACATCGAGGAGGAAAACAAGCTGATCGAGGAGCAAAACGAGGCTTTGTTTGTGGAGTTATCAGGGCTGAGCAAGGCCCTGATCCGCAGCTTGGCCAACATCCGCCTTCCACACATGGTGAGTTTCACACACGCTGGATGCTCGGCCGGAAGGTCCCCAAGTCACGGTGGCAGCCGTTGACACGGTAGACGGTGTCCAATCAGAGTTGTCACAGAGAAAATCATCTGCTGGCGTGGAGCTGCAGTAAATGTTTTCCACACAATAGAAAGATACACTTCCCCTTTCCAAGTGTTATTGATTTCCAAGGTAATTCAATGTTCTGTTAATATTAGAATCACCAAATCACATTAGGTTCTTTTAAGTAACTATTACTTTATGAACACATTAAACATTATAACATTATAAATGAGGAAAACAGATGTTGCATATCTTGTTTGTTTGGTTATTTCATATATTTTGTAAAGTTTTATGTTCTCCTGACTAATGACTGCTGGATTGGGCACTCATCATTATTGCTGGAGAACAGAGAATTTTTCATATTGAGGAAATATAGATGAAAAAACTGCCAAAAATTGCAATGTTTTAAAAGTGGTTTGTTGTGTCACACTGACAAAATTATTTAGGTGACCTGCCAGACTGGGAGGGACAATAGCAGAAAAGATTTCCGGAGACTCGGGTCTTAAACATGCGAAACATTTTATTTCAGCAGGAGCCAATAACTGAGCAGAATTTTGATGCCTACGTGAGCACTCTGACCGATATGTACACTAATAAGGACTGCTACCAGAACCCTGAGAATAAGGCCCTTTTGGAAACTATCAACCAAGCAGTGAAGGGCATCAAGGTCTGAAGGCCGACGAGAACAACAGGAAGAAGAGCAAAGTGAGAGTACAATGTGGGGGAAACGGGCATTCAGGTTGTTAGCATGTCGTTCAACTTCATCCCAGGGGCATTACATCAGAGAGAAAACAAGCACGAAAGAAACCCAGAGATGCTGCTTCTGGTTAATAAGGATAAGCCAAACGGAACCAAATTCTTCTTATTTATGAGCACATTTATTTATGTATTTATTCTTCGAATATATTTATTTTTAGATTTTTTTTTTGTTGTTTGTCCCGGTTCCTTTCTGTCATGGCACACTGAAGAAAAATGACTGGAGATCAAGACGAATGGATGTCCCAAGTCCGGCTTCTGTCAACCTTCCAAACAAGATCAAGATCAAAAATGCACGTAAATGTTTAGCACCACGTATATGCGAATAGGCAGTAGGAAGATAAACGCTCTTTTTTCATGGCCCTTTCCATTAGTGGCATCTCTTCATCAATAAGTATTTGGGCCTTAAAGTTTTCTTGTTCTGGGTTTTCTGGGTTCTCTGTTTGTCACTCGACAGTTGCCACTTACAAGCCATTTGCTTGTTTGCAACGAGGTGGTTGAGCTAATGGACGATGTCTGTGGCAGCACTCTGAAAGTCTGCAGGGGGAGAATACATGGTCTCCGAGGATGTGCCATTGCAGCACGTAATTTGTTTCCTCTGTAAGACCATAGTCCTTGCATTCAAGGAGATTTCTACTAGCTATGGCTCATACTGTAACAGCTACATGACTTTAGAAAGCCCAGAAGACGGCAGGCACCGCCTCTCCCTTTATATATCATGTAAACAGCCGTCAGTTAGAGTTATCATTCGTATTTTTGAGCATAGGATTTGCACTTCGATTCCATGAATAGTTTGTAGAATTATAGTTCTTATATAAATTATTTTAATCTTTGAGGGGGTGAAATGTAATTTATTCACACTAATTTATGTTAAATCTGCCTATTTATTTAACCATGCCTATTTATTGACTTTATGTCACCTTTCATTATACAGTATTTTTAAACAGCCATGAGGAAATAAGTCTTCCTCATATATGTTTTCAAAGTGGAGGAAGCGGTTTAGAACTGTAGCAAATTATTTTATATATCTTATTTATTTTCACAAGTGAGATTTTTAGCCTCTTTTTTAAGTGCAAATATTTTGTATCTGACAAGGTTTGATATTTTTTAAAGTTTCACTTTTGTTATGTTTTTTTCTGTAAAATATTTCAGCCATCAGCAGAAATAATATGACGTATTTATTTATTTATTTAGTATTTAACAAATAATGGCAACAGTGGAAACGGTGATATTCTGAAAAATTTATTTTAAAATGTTGTGTTTATGAAGGCATAGTGTGAATATGGATAGTCCTCTCATGATATTTAAGTGAGAGAACATTTATTTATATTCACTCATTCTCAAAAATGTCCAAAATAGTATTGGATTCCATGATGTGTCCATCATGTCCCAGAAAACCAGCAGCTTTTCCTTTCACATTATGCTAAAGTATGTCAGTATTTACAATCTTTGAACCTATTAGGGGAGTAATGATGAAAAATAAGACAAATGCTATAAATTTACTGTATTATAATATACTTTACCTTTTAGCAGTCTGTAGCAGCTATACCAGGCTCAACCAAGCTAGTCTTTATAATGATTTACGCCTCCTGTAAAAATACTTTCTTTTATACTGTACTGTTATGTTGAACCATTGATATTCAAAGTGTATCTCCAGTCACAGAATTCGTTTTTGGAATGAGTCGTATGACAGCCTCTTTGAGACAAGCATACAGGCTTGTAGCCTTATTCTTATTTTATATTTTTGATGCACAAAGTGCCGCTAATAACTTCATTTTGTTGATTCTCATTCAGCAATGATGCTACCCCTCCTTTCAGTGGCGTAATATAGTAGTGATTATAGTAGTGATTTATGAAATGTCTTTTTTCTTGCCAAGATGGCCATAAATACACTATATTTACCTTCTCTAAAAATACTATATATAAATACATATAGATATATTTTTCAAGTGTAATTGTTGACACTTAACGTTCTCCCCTTGTAACTTAGCAACACAATTTGTGTAAATACTGTAACTCAGTAAGTGCATCATTTTAAAGTTGTGAATCCTGTTTCAGACCTGGTTGACTGTGGTTTTAGGATATTTCCATTCAAAGTGTTATCTTTTAGATATAAATAGGTTTTCGGAAATTAATGGAATTTTTCTAAACACTTTTGCCATTGCCTACACATATCAGTCTTGTATGCTGTACAAATGAAGCTAGACCATTTTGACGAAACCATTTATAATCATGCTTGGTAAACAAAGATGTGATGTCTTTAAATGTAGGTACTGTCTTTGGGGCAGCATCACAAAAGTGTCTACAGATACTTAACATGCACAAACTGTTGGTATTGGCTGTTCTGCTAAAGTCATACTCAAACAACCGTACAAATCACTTATGACAGCATTGAGAAGAGTTTTCAGAGATGAAATAGTATAAATGAAGTTGGCTTGCTGAAGTTTCTCAAGTGGATTAGCTAATACTCTTTACTGCAGGCTGTATCCCAGCAGATATGTAACATTATAAAATGCGATCTGGCAGAATACTTGGGGATACTCTGGCAGTGAATGTGACATTCCGCCCTGAGGTACAGCAACAGCCTTGGCATTTATGGACAGCCGTGGGCTGCTCAGAACTCAAGCCCTAGCAGTAGAACAAGTATTTTCACAAGTCTGGAGTTCAGTCCTAACCCTAACCCTAACCCTAAAACCAATAACAGACAGAATTTTCAGTCTCTCTGTTAAGACATACACAACCTGTTTGCTTTTAAGTTATATTCCGATGAATAACTGATGCTTGTTAGAATAAATACAGACAGAACAATAACCCTTGTAGACCTCTGAGATAAACCAGATGGAATCAAGCCCTGTGTGAAAAAAATGGGTTCAGGGCAGAGAATGAGAAGTCTGTAGCATTTACCGATGTCCATCACTAATAACTTAAAATACTATTAATACATATATTTATTTTTCTACAGATTGTTCACTCTAAACTGATGGTACTTATGCACCATGTCTTAATTTCTTCATCTTCCTGTTCCCCCCTTAATTATTAGTGTTTTGACCTGTGTCTTGATAATGAATGAATAGGAATGACTGAAGACCATATGAGATTCTGAATTTCTCTTTTCCAGGAAGAAAGGAAAATGCTGGTTGTAAAGAAAGTGTTGGTTTTATGTAGCCTCTATCCCTTTAAGTTTCTTTGTTCCTTGGTGAATGGGTTTAATGTTGTTTTCTTACAAATGGGTTAAAAGATTCCATGTGTTGTTTGCTCTATATGCACGTTAACATTAGGTTCCAGTACCCAGCAATTAAAGTGTCAAATGAAAGAATCTTTACAGTTACATGCACCAAAAATACAGGCTGAAGGCCCAAACTGTGTCTTGACTCAAACCACGTGCTCCAGTTAACAAAAGCTAGAAAATGGGCACACTGGTTTAGGGAAAAACAAAGTACTTAGATATTGCAAATATAGACATGGCCAGAGTTTCAAATGAAAAAGTAATAATAATAATCATAATAATAATAATAATAATAATAATAATAATTTCTAAGACAGATATAAAACACATGCACAAAGAGGAGAAAGGCATGTTTGGTAGAAACGGACTCTATTAAGCTTGCATAACCAAAATTCCCTACTAGGTACTGTAGCTTAAAACTTGTAATTTTATCATTTGTGCCTTTCTCACTCCATTCATTGCAGGAAAGGGTTTGTTTACACAAGGGAACTGGATTCAAATATTGCTCAGGATGTGAAAAGTGAATCGCAAGACCCCAGTGAAAGGGGTGAAGATGAAAATAATCATACATAGTGAAACATGCCGCCAACTTAAACACAAACAGGTGTAGCGACTAAGATGGTGGCAGATTCCGTATAGCTTTAGGGAGAGAAAACACGCGAAGAAACTGTGATTTGATACGACGATTCAGGTACCAAATTCCATTAACTGGTGAAATACTGTAAGATAAAGATATGAAGAAACAAATGATGACATATAGAAGGATTATGAACAAGGGCAGGGCATTATTTTAAATCAAGTGGAATTCTTTGTAAAAAATTTGTATTAAATGACAGTGTTGTTTTTGTCGTTGATGTAGCACTAAATAAATTTAAAAAATCAGTTAGATACAGTACGATATCACTTACAGTCAAGGTTTGTCCTGCTAGCGCATTTTTAAAGATACCTATTTTTACTGGTAATATTTTTATAGTACTGATGTGGACATTGATTTGAAAAGACGGTACTTCCAAATGACAAAAACTTCCAAAATAATAATAATAATGAACTGTGCTTATTTATTTTTTCAATTTTCTTGTGTAGAAGAGGGGTTACTTGTAGAAAGCGGGCCAAGCCTTGAGTGTCTGTCTGCTGAGGTCTTTATTTTTTATTTTTTTGAGGTCTTTTTGAAGTGAATTCTGTAAATCTGCCTGGATTGTAAAGTCTCTGAATTCATGTACCTGTGCAGCTGTTTACATTTGTCAGTGTTATTGAAAAAAGTGATGTCTGTAATTGTGTGTATGATTCATTTTAATGTTATCTATGGAAAATAATAAATTATTATTGAAATAATGAGCCGGTGTTATTTTTCCGTCATTTCTTGGAGGCCCAGATGCAAGAGGAAAATAACATATGGCTTTCATCATTAGTCATTCTGTTATCAGAGCAGATGCTTACCGTGAGTCTGAAAAAGAACTGCGTGATGTTTTTCATATTTATAACTAGTTTCATTCATTTTATCCTTATAATAAAGCATTTCATAGAATTGTTTGTCCATTGCAAAACAATAAAAAACTTGAGGTTTCACTTGCGGTTCTCCAGCTGAATCATAATAATTCAAAGACTGAAAACCAGTCAGTTGACGACAAATGAAAACTGTGTATCGACACTCCAATGGTCACACCCCCCCCCCCGCACACACAGCCTTTAAACCCCTACTGTTTTTCTCAATGAATTCAAAACTCAGAAGAACAGCCTGTCCATCTGTAGTGGACCTCGTGCCCTTTATTTCTCAGAGCCTGCACTTGGCACAGATGACAAGCTGTTAGCCTCTGAAGCCGGGACAGCTGAGGAAGCTTCAAAGCAGAAGCTCCACCACTCAGCCAGCGCACTTCTGCCAGGTTTTATATTTAATCCCATATCCATTTGCATAAAAAATAAGTGAGAAACAAAGATAACTTTCATCTGCATCCATACATTAGCACATTTCTTCTTGTTTTGTCACTCTTTTGTGCATGCGTGTGTGTTTCTGGAAGAGGAAGAAAGAGAAAGCATAGAGATCCAAGAATGTCTGATACCATTATGTTCTTCTGAGTTTGCTATGAAGTCCTGATTTTTTTTTTGTTTGTTTGTTTGTTTTTTTTTTGGAGTGCTGGCGGTGCGACCCGAAACAAAGGACCCAGAACGTGAATCTCTACTTTGATGTCAACGTGGCTGCAACAGCAATGGCTGCTCATGTTGTAAGTGGAGATTGGTGGGAGCCATGAGATGGCTGATCACCATCCCATGTGCTGACAGATGGAGGGAGTCTCAAGTGAAATAAGTTACTCTCAGCAGGACCTGTGGTTTCTGGCATAGAGCACTGGCTCTAAACTCCTTGTGTACTTACCAAATTAACTGCGAGCATAAATAGAAACACAAATATCATGAATAATAAGAAAAAAGTGTGTTTCTTTAACGGTGGCGTGGTGATTCAGTTGGTAGCACTGTTGCCTCAGTCTTCCAGGGTTGGGAGTTTTAATTCTGTGCCTGTTCTTTGGGCAAGGAGCCGGCATGTTCTCCCTATTTTTGCACCACCTTCTTTCTGCAGCCTAAAAACATGTGGTTGGGGAGACCAATCAGATTAAATTGACCTTAGTATGACATTCTCTGTATGTGACTGTCCTGTGATAGACTGGCATCCCATCTAGGGTGTCCACTGTCTCATGTCCTGTACTTCCTGGGATAGGCTTCAGGCTCACCTGACCCTAAATGGGAAAACTGGTAAGGATGGATATCTCTTTTACTTTATTTGCATGCGAAATTAAGTGAGGATACTGAAAGGCTCAGACTATAAAGCCTAGGGAACGATTTATACCAAAGCCAGGCCATATTAGTCAAATAGCAGCTTTGGCATTAATCAGCAGCTCTCTTCCAGCCTTGACATGGTTCTTCCAGGCAATACAGGTCTAATCTAGTGAGAGTTTGTTTGCCAATCGCTGCACAAGATCTCCCTGCAAAGCCATCGGCCAATTCTTGGTCCTGCTGCAAGTTGTCAGTTAAGGTATGTAATCAGAATTTATGAGGTTGTATTAGATCAATACATGCGCGCCAATTTTGAGAAATCCAAACGGCAAAATAATCTTTCAGTTTGGCTGCTACATTTATTCAAAGTGACTTGTGATTCAGCCACATTCCTAAAATGAGATACATTGTAAGCAACATTTTATTATGTTGCAAGAATTTATTATTGAACAATAGTTGTCTGAGGTTTCACTTGCAATTCTGGCTATAATAAAGCACTGCAATCATTGAATTATTATCTATATACTATATTTTAAAAGCACAACAGTGGAGATAATCTGGAACATGGGAAGGACAGGGTACAGAAACTTCAGCTCAGTTGGTTTTTGTTCTATATTGTTTTTTTATGTATAAACTAATAAAATATAAAATAATTGTTATTGTGCCAATTATATGTAAATATAATGTGTCAAGATTGTACCCAACAGGGGTGTAGTTAGAGATGAATGGATCAGGGGACTGAGTCTTTACTTGTGGGGGGGGCGATGGCAAACTTATATGTAATGTAAAAAGTTATTAATGACTTAAGCCAATAAATATATACTTATTTGCGAGGGGTGGGGGGCTAAAGAACATTTTAGGGGGCCTAATGCCTTCAACAATTAGATTTTTTATTTAAAAATTAGCTTTTTCTACGCTTTGGAAACGGAGACATCTTGGATATTTTTATTGCTTTGAAAACTTGTTGAATTTTGTAAATGAATGCTGACACCTGCTGGACAGAAGTACCGGGTCATTTTGAAGAGCAACTTTTAAAAGAGAGAGCAGAAACTGCATAATTTAAATGCATATTTCCAATGGCAGAAATCTAAAAATAAGTGATTCCCATTTCACCTCAGAATCAGCACAAATGAGCATTTACACTAAAATGGTTTAACTGAATACAACCAAGTTACTACACAATTTGTTAAATGCAAAAGAAATGCAAGCTTTAATGACCACAACCCAGGTGCTAGTTGTGAACACCGGCAGAATCAAACATGTTGTATGCAGCCATAAACGTACACACAGCTGTTTGATGATTAATTTACTCATGGGTCTCAGTCCACTATTTGCTTAGTTTTCCATATCGGCCCTATATAATAACTGGAAGCATTCTGCAGTGGTTACTGTAGGCAGCAGCCAGGCAGTTCTCAAAAATGAAGTGTAGCCTATAGATTAACTTTTATCACTTATTTTATATTATTTTCTGATGGCAAGTCTCCCAGTACAATCACAGTTATACTAATTTCAAATTCTGCACATAAACAAAGAAATTATTAAACCATCCATTTTCTGTAACCACTTATTATGTTCAGAATCGTGAGGGGTCCAGAGTTTGTGGGCATGAGGCAGAGAACAACCCAGGATGGGAGACCAATCCATCACAGTGCACAATCACACCTGGACACCTATGGGCAGTTTGGTAACTCCAATAAACATCAGCGTGTTTTTAGACCATGGGAGGAAACCACAGTACTAGAAGAAAACCCCACAGGGAGTCCAGGCAGAGACTCAACGATGGTCCCAGAGGTATGAGGCAACAGTGCGAACTACTGTGCCAGCACGATTAAACAAACACAATCTAATTTGAACATGAATTGTGTTTTTCTTTATCTTTTTCACATCAATTTTCCTGGTGAAGATTGCAGTGGCAGCTTGTGAAGCAGGTCAGACTAGACCTCCTTTACTGACGCCATGGTCCCCTGATGTTTCCAAGCCAACTGGGAAGAGTTAGTCTACTGTTCCACGGCCACCCGGAATCCATATTGTTGGTCCAACCATGGTTCAACCATGAAGCAGAGTCTCCTCTCCAATATTGTGGAAGAGACTACCCAAGAATGCTAAGAAGTATATTCATTCTATAACTGGAATGCACCACCTGGTCAGCCATCACTTTTTTCTTCCAGTTATGAGGTACTTTACCCGCTTCCATGCAATGTTGAAGGGGTGCCTCAACCACTTCACCCCAACAACATCCAGTAATTTCAACCACACTTGCAGCCTTTCCACCATCAAGGCCTCGGATCACTACAGCAACTTCAACAACAGAGATAGACTGTGGTCCATCAGATGTTTCTAATACTGGCCTCTGATAAGTACAGCCACCATTTCCATCAGTGTGAGAAGTTCCTCAAAGTGTACCTTACACTGTTCGACAATATCCCTAGAGCAAGTCAACACTTCCCAACCCCAGGTGAACAAAGCCTCAGCAAGATCTCAGCTCTCTCCTGAGGTCCCACCTGATTTGTTAAACAGTTTGCCAAAACATCTTTTGGGGCCACACAATGCTCCACAGCCTTTTTAAATCCTCCTATGCACAAGCTTTTGTTTCTGTCACTGCCTTTGCTGCAGCCTTTCTAGCTTGTTGGTACCTTTCAGCTGTCTCAGGAGAGCCCTATGCAAGCATTGCCCTGAAGGCCTCCCTCTTCAGCTTGACAGCTTCCTTCACCACCAGTGTCCATCAGTGCATTACTGTCATGACAGGCATGGCTGCCTTCTGCCCATAGCCCTATGCGGCCGCTGCAACAACTGAATCCTTGAACATAGTCCATTCGTACTTCATATCCCTGAATTCACTTGGCACACTCTCTTGACTAATGTTTCAAGTTTCTGCAAATTTCAGTTGCATAGAAGCAATCTTTTAACCTACTGGATGGACAAGAGTACCTAACACTCACCTGTGGTTTTTCACCAAGAGTAAATCCAGCGAAGGATAGACTACCGATTAAAGGGTTTAGCTCCAGAACCGAGAGTTGGGGTGTCTGGGTCCTAACTACTTATGCTTGCTGTCCATATGGCACTGTATCTGACCTCATTTTTCATCTTATGAGTGGTGAGCTCGGAAGATGCTCAATATAGCCATTTCAGGCTGGGCCTTGCTGGGTTACAGGGATGGCCCGGCTACTAAGTGTCCCACCACAAACACCACCCACAGGCCTGGCTCCAGGAGTAGGTCCAATAAACATATTCCTGACTCTGTTTTATTTTTCATTATTCTTTTTTGGATCATTTGTTTCACAAAGCTGCTTGCTAAGGGAGGTTATACAGGGAGATCAAACTCCAGAACACATAGCTCTGTGGATTGTTAATTAAAGCGCACAATCCCCCTGCGCCACACTAAGGTCATGATCTGAGGGGAATTCTTTTTTCTTTTTAGAGGAGAAATTATGTGTTAGATGAATGTGGTTGGATCTAGCGAATTGCGCCGGTAACTCCCGGACTCCCGGGAGCGCGCGTGACGTCAGTTGGTCAGGTGGTAAATGTTTACATGCAGTGTGGTGCTGGGTAGGAAGGTGCCTCTGTGAAAGCGCTGGGAAAAAGGGGCACCACCGTGCAGCGACACGTTATTCTCTTTCCAAATCGAGAGATTCTTGGTAAAACGTTTTAATGCCTAAAGTCTTTCTACAGCCGTGATCTATTCTTCTCAGCCGTGGCCAGACTTCCTCCGTTTGTTTTCTCCTCTTCTTTCGTTTTTTTTTGTATTTCCGATTTAACATACCGGGGAATATATATGAAGGTAGGCGAACTTTAGCACCTTACAGTTGCTGTAATTTTGCTGCGCAGTTGCATTAAACGTCGGTATTTTTCCGAATCAAGTCTGGCTGCCTGTTAATGGCAGCGCCACGATTCGATAGCCAAAATTTTAGCATTGTGAGTGTGGCAGTTCTTCTATTTCGTATGCTGCATGTTTATAAGGTGCCACATGCATTTAATAGTATAACGTGGTATTTTTATTAGTAGATGGAAAGATTGCATTTTTAAAATAAGTCTGCACACGGGGAAAAACGGTGGACGAATAAGGAAATACAATGCATGTAAATCCCCCGCAGGAAATAGTGGTGGTGTTTATTACTAAGTGAACCCTCCAGCGCCATCAACTGGTGGCACGCGCGTAAATATTTACCTCTCGATGTCTTGTGTGACAGGAAAAGGACACCTGCGTTCCCTGAATATGACATTGTCCAGTCATTTTATTTATTGTAATGTAAAGATAATGTATCCTGATGCATTTTAAACAAATTCTGTATAATTTAAATTGAATTTGTTATGTGTCTGCTTTATCCCCCCCTCTCCTGTTTGCAGGAGTAGACACCTGCTCAGGCCTTTTTGTGCTGCTAAAATGGGAGGGGCTGTAAGTGCTGGGGAGGACAATGATGAGCTGATTGACAACCTGAAAGAAGCTCATTACATTCGCTCAGACTTGGTGGAGCAGGCCTTTCGGGCCATTGACCGTGCAGACTATTATTTGGAGGAGTTCCGTGATAACGCCTATAAAGACCTCGCCTGGAGGCATGGAAACATCCACCTGTCTGCTCCCTGCATCTATTCTGAGGTCATGGAGGCACTGGATCTGCAGCCAGGGCTGTCCTTCCTGAACCTAGGCAGTGGTACAGGCTACCTCAGCACCATGGTGGGCCTCATTCTCGGTGAGACCTTCTGCTAAGTTTGAGATGTCAGATGATCCCCTTTCTGGTTCTCAACTGTTCAAACCAGATGAAACTGCTGAATATTCAGTTGTTCCTGCAGAAGGAGTCCTCCTTGCTGATAGATTGTGTAATGAACAATTTGGCAAAATAAATATTACTGCATGTTTGACTTGGCATGCAAGATCAGTTAATTGTATATTGAAACTGGAATTTGTGAGTTTAGTTTTCAACTTTAACAAACTTAACTTAACATACAAAATATGGCCATTTCTAATGTGGGATTTCTCATTGCTAATTTATGGCCACAAGTTATTCATTTTCTGACCCCCGGCTTTTTCACCAGGTCCTTTTGGTGTCAACCACGGGGTTGAGCTTCATGCAGATGTCATAGATTATGCTTACAAGAAACTGGATTTCTTCATCAAAACCAGCGACAGTTTTGACAAGTAACACTTCTTGCATATTCCCAGCTTTTGTAGGAAAATCCATAGCTGCCACTTTTAAGGGGTGAAAACGCATAAACCTGGTGATACATTTATAAATATTTGTTTTGTTGTGTAACATAATATGAACTTGTGTTTATATGCATTGAAGACTGCTATGTTTTGATGTGTCCCCGTGCAGGTTTGACTTTTGCGAGCCCTCTTTTGTGGTTGGGAACTGCCTAGAGATCATCCCAAATTGCAGACAGTATGACAGGGTCTACTGTGGAGCAGGGGTACAAAGGGAGCATGAGAACTTTATGAAGAACCTTCTGAAGGTTGGGGGAATCCTGGTTTTGCCTCTGGAGGAGAAGGTGAGTCACTTTGATGTGTTCGACCGGCACCATCAAGAATAATTTGGATTTTAGCTTTAAAAGGTACAGTTACCTACAGCTAGGGCACAATTGGCAGACATTTGAGGGTACAGCCCCAGTGACAAGCAAAGGGGCAAATTGTTTTTTTTCTGACAGTATGGGACTGGAGCCTGTCCCAGAACCCATGGGTGCAAGGCCCATAGGATGAGCGGGTATAGAAAATGGACATATAGATAGATAGATAGACTTTATTGTCATTGTACCGAAGTCCAACAAAATTTTTCTGTGCCAAGCCTGAATATAAAGTAATATACACATATATACACACATACATACCTACACACGTAATAAATACACTAATACCTACATAAAAACCAACATCTAAAACAATAATGAGTTTAAAAGCATCTCCTAAATCATATGGCATATTTAGTGCAGCTGAATGTAACACAGTGGGGGAGCAGCTCAGTTATGGCCCTTGGAAAAAAGCTGTCCTTAAATCGGAGCCTATCCTGGGAACAATGGGCGCGGGCAGGAACCAACCCTGGGCAGTCGCCAACACACTGCAGGGCACACACTCACTCACACACACAACTACACGGCTAATTTAGACTCACCAGTCAACCTATCCTGCACCCTTTTGGACCATGGGAGGAAACCGCAGCCCCCGGCGAAATCTCACACGAACATGGGGAGAGCGTGCGAACTCCACACAGAAAAGACCCGGGACCAAACCCAGGACCTTATTGCTGAGAGGCAGCAGCGCTAACCACTGCGCCCCCTTAGATCTCACTAAAGGACTTGTTTTTTTCCCTCCCATTTTTCCCTCTGTTCGCATCCTAGATTACTGTAGAGCTCCAAATGTTGATCTAAAGTGACTATTGACCAAGTGTGCTTCTGTGGTTCTGTTTGTGTTAGATGACTCAGTATAGTTTAATCCTGATGGGTTTTTTTGACTGCACTGATGGAGGGTAAAAATTGGTCAAGGTATTTCAGCTTGGTGCCCCACACACAATCTGTGAGTGTCTTAAGGCCAGCTGTCGGAGTTGTCTCTCTTCCGCTGAACTTTTTTTTGCTTACTGTGGAACTGTGTACTCCTAAAAATTTACAGTTAAATTCACAATTAAATTGTGTTGGTAAATTTTGGAAAGAAACAAGATGTTCACATGTTTTTTCACAAACGTTTTTTACACACAGGGCACATTTTAGTTTTCCTGTTTTTTACAGCTGACGAAGATCACCCGCACAACACACAGTACCTGGGAAACAAAGAAGATCATTGCAGTTTCTTTTGCCCCTCTTGTGCTACCAAAGAATGGGGACAGGAGCCAATCCACAGGAGTTCCTCTACGTAAGTATACAGAAACAGGCATATAGATGCCAAACTTAAGTAAAATATTCAAGATTATACCACAGCTTTGTTCAATACTATTTTCTTATTGGTCCAGTAATGTCACATAGGTGGTTCCAGTGAGTAGCCTGACCAGACATTCTATCCTTATAGAGACTGAATTTTTAAGAGCACATTGGAACATTATTAAATGCTAATTGATTTAATTTTCTCCTAAAAAATTATGCGTGACTAGTTTATTCTATTATTATTTTCTGTTATTTAGCCATAGTATAAGCGGGATAAACCACTTCAAGGTGTGTGGTTATACGAAAATAATGAACTCCAACTTGGTTAGTGGTTCGCCACTTTGTGTTGGGCTACATTACAGCAAGTTGTCATTGATTATTTTCAAATAACTGCAGACCTTGATGTGGATTATCCCTTAATTTTGTTTAACCAGTAAAAGAGTGTTTATCAAGTAAAACAGTGATAGTGACAAAAATGGCCTCTTGAATTTTTTCCTCCCATTATCTTGTCCCTTTGTTCATTTACCTATACAAACGCACATCCTCTGGTGAATCCCCTGAAGCAGCGATGTTCGAAGTGCGGACGCTGCAGGACTTGGCACGCATCTCCATACGTCACACCCTGAAGGTGATTCTGGGGGCCAGTCATGAGCGCGGGGCCACTGGATGTCAGCGGCCAGTGGTGGGGGTGCCCAAGAGCGGGCCTTGTTTCAAGCGCAGGCGCATTCACCGGCGACGCATCAACTCTGTGCTCTTGGCCAGCAAGCACACCTTAGAGCACCGGATGATTCCGGAATCCTTTGACGATGACAGCAGTGACGGTGTGGAGGAGGAGGGTCAGCTGGGGCGGCTTGGGGTGGGGTACCAGGCCAATGATGAAGAAGAGGAAGAAGAGAGGGGAAACAGAGATTCTGCACAAGAACCTGCAATTAACTTGCTAAGGGAGAGAATCCTCTCCCTGCCATTGCCCGAACCACTCAAAATGTACTTATTGTACTACCGGCAGAAGTAAACAAGCGGCATCTTAGTAAATACTTCTTCAGCTGCAGCTGAAAACAAGATTTCTGGGGAGCCTTTACCTTGGTTAAAAAAAGACTCACTTTCTCCTTTCTTGTATTAAAATACCAGAAATATTTCTGGGGGGGGGAGTAAGGGTGCTCAGTATGTTCTACTTTGGTTAAATTTTTGGACTGATTTGTGTTGCCGAAACAGTGACCTTTAGGAGAAAAACTGAGGTCATCTTTAGTGGATTTAATGTTTCTGGAAGATAAAGGTTCTTTCTAAGATTCATTAGCAATGTGAGGTCTCCACACCCATAAATGACACTTCAGAAGCATTGAAAAGAAATTGTAAATAAAAATGAATTTGTAGCAGACAGGTCCTGTTCTCCCTATTTCCTGTCATCTGTCGATGTGGGACTGGTACTTGGAATAATAGTTGACAGTATTGGGTTTCTATACATTCCTCCAGAGTTTGCATCAGTGTCCAGTGTGAGGTGGGTGCAGTAGTTTGATTATGACCACACAGCTTAAATACCAGGTAGACACGTGATAGCTGGTACTTTGCTTTCTTCTGTTGACGTCCTGAGTTCTTGTGGAAGTGCAGCACTTCAGCTGCAATGTGTTTGTCTGTAAAACAGGAATGATTTTCCCACACTTTTGCCCGTGTCATTTCTCACAGTTTCTATTTTTATGCAACTTAAAAAGAGCTTGCTAATAAAATATTGTTTGAGATGTTTCAATAAACATGTTTTGTACCTCTTCAGTTTCATTTGGTCATCATTATTTTAGATACTCTTTTGCACACTTAGAGGATATATTCTAGGCCAAGAGATTAACTTAAAAACAACATTTTTCATTAGTATTTTTACTCTAAGAATCTGATGTTTGTTTGCTCTGATCATAATCGGTAGCATTTAAAGTGCAGTTGGGTATGTGCATGATATTAATATTCATAGTTCTGAAATAGGTGTTAGCCACATAAATCTCTCTTGCAACCACTTATCCTGTTCAAAAACTCCACACATGCACAGTGGTGATATGCAACAGTGTTAACAGTGTTTAATGAGCTACAATGAAGCCTGAAGTATATTCCACTCTGGAGTTGTCTTGGCTAAGAGGCACCAGGCAGGGGCGGGTCTATTCATAGCCCCCCAGATTCGGCACCAGGACGTTGGAGTTTACTCCACTAAATGAGAGGGGCTCTCTTTGACCTTGTTGGGAGATGGGCTCTAACTGTTGCTTGTGCCAATGCTCTGAACATCAGAGTATCCAGGCGTCTTGGAGACCTTAGGTGGGGAGCTGTGGGTGCCCCCTATGAGAACCCCTTGTTCTACTGGGAGACTCCCAGAACTTGATGATGGACACCTGTGATAAAGGAGATGTCAGGCTAAAGAACGAGGCCTTCTGAGACTGGTTAGATTGGGGGATCCTGGAGCCAGTTGACAGGTACTGACAGGCCAAGCAGGGTGCCGCATTAGCAGATGTGGAAGCAAGATGCAAATGGGGGAGGAATTAGGTAAGACCATGGAAAACGACTTTCTGGCAAACCACTGGGTGACTCGGGGGGGGGGGGGGCACAGGGCTTCACCCAGACTCACAAAAGCAGGGATTGAGTGCTGTTGACCACAACTGGGGATCTAGTCAGATGGTAGAAGGGGCACTTTGAGGATCTCCTGAATCCCACTGGCATGTCTTCCTTGGAGGAAATAGAATCAGTGGACTGCGAAGAGGACTTGCCCATCTCAAGGGCTGAGGTCACTGAGGTTAAAAAGTTCTTTAGTAGTAAGACTCCACGGTTGGATGAGATTCACCCTAAGCTCCAGAAGACTCGGGTTGCTGGGCCTGACACGCCTTTTCAACATTATGTGGAGGTTGGCGACAGTGCTCACACTCTCTGAAAAGGTTTATCACAGAGTACTAGGGAGGAGGATCTGTTAGTCAAAACTGTGATCCAACAGGAACAACACATATTTCATCCTGGTTGTGGAACACTGGAGCAATTGTTTACCATCACAAGGATACTGGAGGGTTCACTGGAGTTTGTTCAGTCTATATGTGTTTTGTGGACTTGGAAAAGGGATACGACCATGTCCATTGGGGGGTCCTGTGTGGGGTTCTCCCCCAGTATGGGGTGCCAGACCCACTGTTATGGGCTGTTAGGTCCCTCTATAATGGGAGGTAATGTTTGTATTACTGCCAGTAAGTTAGACTAATTCCTGGTGGCTTCCCTTTGTCACCAGTTCTGTTCATAACTTTTATAGACTGAATTTCTAGGCACAGTCAAGGGTTGGAGGGTGTCTAGTTCGGCGACCTCCGGATCGCATCTTTACTTTTTGCAGATGATGTGGTCCTATTAATCTCACTGAACTGTGACCTTCAGCGTGCACTGGGGCATTTACTGCCTGAATGTGATAAGGGTCAGCACCTAATAGTTGGAGGCCATGGAAAAGGATGGTTGCCTCCTCCAGGTTGGGGAGGAGTTACTGCCTGAAGTGGAGGAGTTTAAGTAATTCGGGGTCGAGGTAAGGAAGAATGGAGTAGGAGACTGACAGGTGGAGCAGCGCAGTATCAGCAGTTATGCAGACATTGCACTGGACTGGCTCGGTAAGAGATGGCTGAGACAGACGTTGACGCTTTCAATTTGCCAATAGTTCTACTTTCCCACCTTCACCTCTGGTCATAAGCTCTGGGTTGTGACCGAAAGTATGAGATTGTGAATGTGCTTCCTTCTCCAGCTGTCCGGGCTCGGCCTTAGAGATAGGGTGAGGAGCTTAGATGTTTGGGAGGGGCTTGATATAGAGCTGCTGTGCCTCTGCTTTGAAAGTAACCAGCTGAGGTGGTTTGGGCATCAGTCCAGGGTGCCTCCAGGATGCTATCCTCAGGATGTGATTTGGGCATGTCCAACTTGGAGACTTCAGGGCAGACCCAGGACATTGTGGAAATATTACATCTCTTGGCTGGACTGGGAATACCTTGGCATCCCTCTAGAGGAGCTGGAGGAGGTGGCCGGGGAGAGGGAGGTTTCTGGATGAAAGACAGAAAACGGATGGATGGTTACAAGGTAGATCAAAGAGGAAAAGAAAATATTACTTGGATCAGCCCTAAAATTGCTGAGGTGCAGAGCCTGATGCATGATTCAAGCTTTTCCCAGAATCCTGAGCATGATGCTTGGTTTGTGAATCATTATAAAGACAGATGAAACACTTGTGACAGCCTAGTGAGTGCTGCCGGATACACACAAGCTCATTAGCAGGAGCTGCCGACTTTGCGCTCTTCGAGATCATTTGAACTTCATGCCATTTCAAACCTGGTTTTCTCTTAGTTTGGCTGATAAAATGATCCATATGTACTGTAGACTAAGAGCAAAATTCTTTTATGACTTGACATGGAATGTTGAGCTTACCAGTGAATTCAGCACAGCTCATGGAATGCAGTTTGAAAAATTAACACTGAAGATGGTATTTTTTTTTATGTTAATGCAGATACCCCACACATATTTGTTTACTGGACATTTCCTACAAAACCTGCTGCCTGTTTTTCAAAGCTCATTCATTCATTTATTGCAAGATCCTTATACAAGGTCACAGGGGTCTGGAAACAGCTTTTGAAAATAATTTGCTGTTTCCTTGTCTCAACATTTTACCATAATAGATCAAAGATGGTCATTTAAACCATAACAAAAGTATAATTCTGTACTTAAATTTTTCTGTTCTAAATTCATACCAGTTTCATAATCCATGCATCCATCCATCCATCCTCTAACAGCTTATTCTGATCATGGTCACCAGGAATGTATCCCAGGCAGAAATGGGTATAAAGCAGGAGTACACATCTTGGACAGGATGCCAGGTCATTGCCGGGCACCTACACACAATCACACTCGATGGACAATTTAGAGACCAGTTATCTTAAGTGCATGTCTTTTGATCACAGGAGGAAACACACAACACAGGGAGAATATGCAAACCACACACACACACACACACAGTGATGGTGAAATTCAAACCCATGACCCTAGAAGAATAAAACACCCAGATCCATCATTTTAACTAAAAATGCTACTAGAAAAAATAAAAAGCTAAATTATAACAGCTAGCATCTTCTCTTGCATGGCCTCCATTCTCAAATTCCCAAATGTTATTTTAAACTACTAACATTTATTTTCACCCTCCAAAAATATGATAAATGACACCAATGAAAATAAATTTATAAAAGTGATCTTTGGGCTTTTTTTATATCTTTAATTCAAAAAGCGCTGAAGGGTAAAAAGACAAGTCTAACATTCCCAGTCAGCCACACACATGAACATACATGGACATTTGTCCTATTCATCACAGTATAAATTAGAAAGGACAATTAGGAAATGCATCTCATAAACCAGGGAATATGTATTCAGTGAATATGACTATATGGTTGACTGTTACAGTAGCATTTTGAACATTAAAATTCACATTTCAGTCATATTCAGTCAAGTTATAATATTATGTAAATGTATGAAATCATGCTGTATAGAATTACTTTCCACATAATTTAGTAAAAAGGTGTGATTTTGGGTTCGTTGTTAAAGCAATTTCTCTAATTATGGGCATTTGTTCTCAAATCAGGTGTGCAAGAAGCCAAAGCAAGCGTACTTGTTAAAGTCAATAAAACTAAATTATTACCCAAGATTGCAAATGAAAACTGTGGACCACCTTCCTGGAAAAGGTTTTGTGCACTTTATACAAAGTAAAGCTAAAATCATTTTTTTAACAATCTGAAAATATTCCTTTATCTGCATTTCAAAAATGCAAAATATACAAGTATTGCATAACTTAAATCTTAGATAAAAAGTCTACACCATGAAAAATAAAAACCTACAACAAAATGAGTTTCAATGTTATAAAATAAACAGCTAATACCAAAATAAGAGCTAGATCTGCAAACTTGGTACTTTGTATCAAATGTTTGAAAAGGTTTTACATAAACTGAAAAGCTTAAGGGTAATCTAGCAATGCATTCTTACAGATTATATACATTGTAAATGTTAGAGTAATTACAGTATAATAGCAGCAAGCAGTGGCACTAAATGGAAATAAGTGGAGGTGAGGGTGCAGGAAAAAAATTCTGAATTGTGTGTCAGTATTCGCCGTATGGAAGGCAAAGTAAACAACAATTCAAGAACTCATTCTAGAGACAAACTGCAGTGAATCACAATACAATACCAACAAAGGTATGGCAGTGAGGTGTTTACTGGCAGACAGTACCAGAGATGTTCAGCTGCAAAGGGAATGAAAATGCTTTGTGATATGGAGATTGGACAACTAGTCTCCTAAACATTGTGCTGCTTGGATGCTGGTCACTAAATTTTTGTAAGCTAGTATGAGTCGAATTTGCTAGTTTCGCAAATTGACACAGAGGAAGAAACGTCATTACATGTTAAAACGACGGTGCCAGTCATTCCTTTTTTACAGAATGCGCTTTTGAAATATATTTGCTTCTTACATGATGGAGTGAAGTTAAAGGCACCTTGAAACGTTCATGTAAATTTCCCGTCTCATATTATCCTATTCCAGATGTTCTGAAAGCAAAGCCACAGCTTAAAAAAACAGAAATGGCGCTCTGCATGTCATCAAGCAATAACCTTAACTGAACCTAAAAGTTACCTGCCAAACAGTCAGCATTTTTTTTAAAGTAGGCAACTGCAATTTATGTTCTGAGAAACTCTTGGTCCTTTCACCTGATCTTCAAGGAAGAATTCAAGCAAAGATATCATTTGCTCAAGTGTTTAAAGTGTATAAATAAATGTCTGAAAACCAACCCTAATTCTGGACTGCTGAATTTGCTTTTAGCCCCACTAAATTATTGTAGAAGCAGAACTGTCCTAGCAAGTTCTCATCAACTTTTGGAGTAGCATTAGAATCAGCCTGGAATTGTGCATGTAAGCTATATCACATATTACACAAAATACACCAACATTTTAACTTCAAACACCTATGCAAGGTGGGCACTTGACATATTTTAAAGTGCCTCTTTAATGTGTCAAACTGTAAAGTGCCCAGGGACAAGCAGTTTGACCCAGCCAGCAGCTGTTACGAGTACTGCCATTTTATAACATCAGAATGTATGCAAACTTTGTCAAGGAAACGCAGTCCTTATAAGCAAGAAAACATTACAATGTGCACCGTGGCACTGATTCAAGTAGCGGGGAAAGCGTGTATCCTGACACTCTGTACTGTAGTCATTTTTAAGGACAATTTTAAGGTCAGAACATTAAACGTAAGACATAAAACTCTTTCTATTCACAGTAGACACACTTGGGAGGTTACAATTCAGAGTGACAGTCCTGTACAGTTTGCCTCCCTTGTGGTCCTTGAAATCTAGTGTACCAAAGGAAAAAAGCAGAACTTGAATTCCTGTATTGGGAGATTTTTGCCCTGTGTTTTAGTCAGGGATGATGTACCAGTCTGTTCATGTCTCTCTGTACAGCAGAGGGACCCCAGAATAGAGAATCCCAAGTAATCATTTGGGTACAAGTCCACGAGATTGTGGATAGAGGGGGTGTCCTGAGCTGGAGGGAATCTGTGAAGAACTGGGAGTGCTCGCCTTTTTTCCAGTCTTGGGACGGCAGCTGAATGGGAGAGGGAGAAAAAGGTTTTATTCTGATTGATCCTTAGCTCGCCTCCCTACCATTTTTTAAAGAGAAACAGATTCACTGGCATGTTTAAAGTACAGGTAGAGGGACACCTCATGATACTATCAGGACATGAAATTTTCTGATATCGATAATATTCTCCATTGCAAACAGTATTACTTTTACTTGCTAATTTACATAAACAAATACTTTGGAGATCAACCGCTGTAATCTGCATAGGATTATTTGAACACAAGCAGTAATATTTACTCCTCCAATCAACACACTACATTGGTACTTTAACCATATGTACTTTTAAATTAAGCAGTATTCCAGAAAACAGCTCACCTGGACTTTGGCTTCCTCATGCTGCTAGCACTGCTGCACAGCAGGTCGGTGCTGTGGAACGTGGAGGCGTCAACCTGGATCTCGTCCTCATCCCGCAGGGCATCCTCCAGAGCTGCTGCCACCTTGGGCGCAATGACTGGCTCCTCGTACACCTTAGTGGTCCGTGTGGGCAGGTCCAGTTCCAACAGCAGTATGTTCTCAGCCTGCGGTATAGGGAAAGTCTTAAGTGATCATACAAATAATACAGCGATAATACTACAGCGCATGCGAAAAGACTCATACCATTTTAGGCAAACAGTTTTTTTTGTCTGATATACATTGTCAGCTGTGGGACCTTACATTAACATGTGTGTGTCTTTCCAAATCATGTCAATTCAATTGAATTAACCTTGGATAAGTCCAAAGCATTTCACTAGACCAGTGTGTCCCAAACCAGTCCTTGGGGACCCCCAGACAGTTCACGTTTTTGCTCCCCAACTGGAGCTGGGAGGGAGCAAAAATGTGGACTGACTGACGACTGAGGACCAGATTGGGAAACACTGCACTAGACTGTTGTGGTGTATGATTAAGTTCTAACTGTCACTTGCACAAACAAAAAATGGGGGAGGTTGCCACCCTGGACAACTGGCCATCGTTTCCATGCCAGGATCCACCACTGGCTGCCACTAGATGGCAATACTTCTGCCCATCATGTGGTATTAGGGTATCCACATTCTAATTGGATGAAGGGTTTAGGAGTTTCAGCTCGTTAACATGTGACACCCTCTTTTTAAAGGGGCCAAAAGTATTCGGACAATTCACTTAAAAGAAATTTCATGGACAGGTGTGGGCAATTCCTTCGTTCTTTCATTATCAATTAAGCAGATAAAAGGCCTGGAGTTGATTTGAGATGTCTTGTTTGCATTTGGATGGTGTAAACATGCGGTAAAAGAAACTCAGTTAGCAGGTGAAACAGGCCATCCTTAGGCTGCAGAAACAGAAAAATTTGTGAAATTGCCACAACATTAGTAGTGGCACAATCCACAGTTTGGTACATCCTGAGAAAAAAGCAACTCGGCAATGCAAAAAGGCCTGGACGACAACGGTGGTGGATGATTGCAGAATCATTTCCATGGTGAAGAGAAACCCCTTCATAACAGCCAACCAAGTGAACAACACTCTCCAGGAG
>JAODLD010000228.1:0-15539 GCA_026781065.1 Mormyrops boulengeri | reverse complement strand
CATTTACATATAGGCCTAGTTGCAATGTACAGTTCACGGTGTCGTTGTGACTCATCGTATTACTTTCATCCGCTATCCATGAACGGTGATTACATAAACCGGATGCTAATCTGACCAACATTAACGATACGTTTCATTCCCGATGCACGCACCACATTTCAATCAATTTGACAAACGGCTTCCAAATCCTTGCCTATAGCCTGTGTGCATCAGCAAGAAATCGCTATGCAATTTCAGCTTGCCTAACCCAAGTAAGAGCCAGCAGCAGCACTATCTAGCCTAGTTTTCTGTGAAATTCATAGCCTAATCCCTGACGCTGGGCACAAGCTTGCACATAAGTGACATTTATTTCCATCATAGTTAATCCCTGTTGCTGTCTTTCACCCACATCAACATTTTTTGGCGCCTTCTCCTTTTCTTTTTTCTCTTTCTGCTTTGAGCACCAGATAACTTTTTTGCTCTCTCCATCCTGCCGCAAATAGATGCCCCACCACGTCAATGAGCGACAGGCTACTACCACTCTGGCTACTACTAAATACATGCTCAGCAGCGCCCCCCCAACAAGCAGTGAGGAAAGTAAAGGAGACTGTGCCCATCGCAGCAACATCGCTGGTCATAAAATCTACTGCCAGTGGCCAGGCCTTATGTTTCTTAAATATTTTAAACAGCATATTTAGAGCATAGTCATGAGTTAAAAGCACAAAACATAGATGTCATGGATATATTTTTTTGTCCCTCCCTTGTTTTGGCGCCCCCCCTGGCGGTGCGCCTATATGCACCGCATATATTGCATACCCCATTTTTGCACCACTGCCCCCTCACAAATGTAAAACTTAGAACAGACTCAGATTTTGTTATGATGGATGGTGAAGAACATCACTTGAATCAGAAGCTAAGTTCCCTTGGCAGGGTTGGTAAAAATGGTGTCTATGTTCCCCATTGACTACATGCACCTTTGCTGTCTTGGGGTTACAAGAAAATTACTGTGCTTCTGGTTAAAAGGTAAAAGGTTGGCCACTAGGCTTTCCTCTCATACCGTAGATGTAATTTCTAAGCATCTGCATGATCTCAGGCTCCATACACCTTTTGAATTTAATTGCAAGCCAAGAGGTCTGACAGAGATTGATCCCTGGAAGGCAACAGAGTTACGGTTGTTTATGCTATATTCTGGCCCTGTTGTTCTTAAGGAACGCCTTCCGAGTGAGTTGTATGACTTCATGCTATTTCATGTTGGCATGTTTTTGTTTCTGTCTCCAGACCTTTCTTTGATTGCATTTGCTCATACAGTGCTTGTCTCCTTTGTTACTCATTTTGGGCAGTTATATGGAAGTGAGGAAATTGTGTATAATATACACCAAATTATTCACTTGGCTGATGAGTACAGACAGTTTGGACCTCTGGATAATATATCCAGAGGTAATATATGCCTTCCCTTATGAGAACTATTTGGGACAAATAAAGCGGCTGCTGCGTAAGCCACATCAGCCACTTCAACAGATTGTAAAAAGGCTTTCAGAAATGTCTGGTATTGAACTACCAGTGCCATCCAGCAAAACTGTCTTACATAAGTTACATTATGATGGCCCTTTGCTGATACATTTTCAGACATCAGAGCAGTACAAAAGGTCACCACCAACAAGTTTACCTTGTCATCTGAACTAGGAAGTAATTGCTTTAACATTGCAGAAGAGATTGTGCTAGTGAGAAATATACTAAAGTCAGGTCATACAGTATGTCTATTATCAGACATTCAAAAACATGGAGCCCTACTTCTCATACCCTTGTATGTCATCTTACATTGGATGTTACAGGATCTGTGACTTGAAGGATCACTTTGGACTCTGTGAACTTTCCAAGATCAGTCAGAAATATATTCTTTATCCAGAGTTCAATATTTAGGGTTCTGTTTTGCTACTCATTCATTCAGTCGTAACTACCAGTGCAGTTGTACATATAAAATTGGTTGGGATATTTAGTTGCTTCAGCCATTTTCTTTGTTTAGCAACTTACATCAGCAGTGAAATGGTACAGTGGTCTGTGGTGCAGTTTGAGGCGGGAGGAATTGCGGTTGTGCCACATACTTGGTATCATATTGACCAAAAAAGATGCTATTGGCCACCATTTAAGCATCAGAAACTTCGTAAAGCCATTCAAGACCATCAGAATCCAGAGTCAGACTGGGAAATCTATGAATCTGTCAGACTTCTCATCACTAAAGGTGACATTGGTGTGATTGTTTAATGATTAGACTTTTGAAAACTGTTTAACTCAAAGCAAAACTTCTGCTGCCAAAGGTATCTTAAACTAATGATTCTTTCCTCAGACACCTATGAACAAGCCAGCATTGTGAACACAAGTACAATGATCAAAGCTGCATGACATCTGAAACTGAATCAACAGAGGGAGAAGAGAAATGAAAACAAAAACCAAGGTAATCTAGACAAAACAGTTGTTCAACCGTTTTCTTTTTTCCATGTAAGTAACTATTTATATTATACCTCTTATATACATATATTTCCAGGGCCAATCGTTTGTTTATGAATTAAGACTTTGAGGGTGATGATACGGTAGTCAAGAAAACAAGACTTGCACAGCCTCCTATAATTGTGCAACCAGGTGTGTTTGAATTGACAGCTATAGAGTGTTCAATTATTATGTGGAAAAAATAAAATAGATATGAATAAACATGAACCTTCCAGCAGGTCACCAGAATAACCATGGTTCAGCTTTGACATCTCAGGCAAGAAAAGGTATAAAAATACAACATTAAATGCAACCACTGGTGAAATAAGTTGCACAAGTGAAAAAGCTCACAGTGTAATTTTCTTAACAAATGGAATAGTAACCAGTACAGTTATTGCATTGCAAGATCAGCTTTAGTATTTGGCACTTTTTACATCTTTCATATTCACAGAGGATGTGAGTAGACTAATCAGCATATGCTAATTGCCATTAAAATTGTGAGTCATCTGCCCTTTATGATGTATTTTAAAAACATTATTGAGATTATTATTCTTTCTGTCAGCAGGTTACCATCTTGATCAAGAGCCACTTGTGAATACAGGTAAGTCTTAAACATCTTGAACAGGCCACCTCATACTTAGCGATAAATTACAGGTAATGTTAGTATTAGTTTTAAAACATTTATGTGTTTTAAGATTTACCTTGGAGTACTGGTCCTTTTTGAAGCTAATAGAGCTTTTTGAAGGTAATAATTGAATTACTTTTTTTTCATGTGAAAATTACTTGCCCTTCAGAAAGGTTAATATGACAGTTTTCACTTTATCTTCATTATAAACCTGATATATTACATTGATTAGAATAGCATATTCATATTATATTCATTCATATTGCATTTCTATACTTTTAAGCAGTGCTTTTTTAGAAAATTGCGATGAAGCCTCATCTACCAACCTAGTGTATCACACTATGCAGACACCTCATCAAGCAAGTGGTAATCAAATTACTGCTTTAAAAACTATTATAATTTTGTGAAGCATAGCATCCTATTATTGAGGCTTTGCATGTTATTTTTTACCATTCTTTTTTTTTTTGTTCTTTTAATAACCCACCACCACCCCCCCCCTTTGGAGGACAACTTATTACTTATTAATAACGGCTTTATACATATTCTCTAAAGTATTTACATTCACATTTATATCAGCCATAGATAGGGGGGGGCTCATATGTAACATACAGAAACACAAATACAACATAAAACAAATGACAAACATACATGAGGCGAGATACTGGGACAAAATCCGGCAGTGAGGACAGAACATAAAGACAGACAGACAGACAGACAAAAGACAATACGAGGTGACTTACGAGGGACAGTACTGAGACCAAGCGGATGACTGATTACTTTCGGGAATGCTAAAGTTGATGAAATGTGATGTATGTGTATTTATCGGGTTTATACTGAAGGTATGTAAAAGTAAGTGTGTGTATGTCTATGGGGAGGAAGGGAGGGAGGGGTTAATTCTGGGGATATACAGGTTTTTTGTTCATTTTTAAGACTATATTTTAGTTAACTTTATTCTAATGGAATTTAAAAAAAAGTTATAAATGGGTTCCAGGTATCCTCAAAGGCTTTTTACCATTCTGAAGGCATTGCTGATAGGAAGCTGATGTGCTTTCTTGCTGAAATTCTTGGGGAGGTGAAGGAGGTGAAACATGCTGTTTTTGGTGTACAGCATGAAATTGAAGAGATCAGAGCAAATTTTGGAGAGCAGCATGGTGACCCTACATCATCTGATGGCCTCTCTCAATTTCCTATTAAATTGCCTCTTAACAACAAAGAGGACTTTGTAATGGCAGAGGATGCTCTTCAAAACGAAGATTTGCATTAAAGAATGGTATGTCATGGACTTTTTTGTACATTTGCAGAAAATAAAATGAATCTGATGGGTTGGGATCACATAGGGGTGGGCGGAACACTGGTGTAATAGTCATTTCCGGTGTGATTGCCCACCACGATATGGATGTACACTATACCGTTCACACCGCAAGAATTCAACATTTTAACTTTACAACAGCATATTTATAAATATAAAGCATTTTATTTTCTTCAAGGCTTCATTTGTAATCTAAATACTTGTCGTTATGTAGTATATGTAACCGGTTTATCTGCGTTGTGTCAATTTTCTATTAAAGGCACTCCAACAAAATGTAGCATTAACAAATTCAAAATAAACAGATTTTGAGTAATAATACACATTAAACAAAATAACCTGGTTACAAATCTTAAAATATATTTAAAATATAACATTCACCAAATCAGCATATATATGCTCCGCTTCCTTCCTGCAAGGTGCGTGATAAAAGGCACAACTGCCAAATTAACAGTAGAACTTCCGTTTCCCACGTCAGTGAATGTCAAACTCCTTTAACTCCAAGCTAGATGTAATTTGGCGTATGCGGCCTTTTGTTTGCGTTAATTGCAGTTAGTTGCAGTTTCATATTTAAAAAAACAACTAATGGATTAAGTCAATCAATCACATTCATTGAACCTGTTCTACCTAACCTCTAACCGTTCATTTCAATTGTTTATTTAATGATATTGTGAGTGAGGGTGAATGGGGGTCATGTACAGACTGTAAAGTAAACTACATCCAGTGCTAATAAGACATATTTTTCACAGACGTGCTTTTCATATGCTTTTAGGTCTCTCGTCTTACATTGATTGGAAGTGGTAATGTCGAAGGGACTGTGCGTCGAATACTCCAAGCAGTCTTGACCAACAGGTTGGCTTGTGACTTTAATTGGGCAGTGTAATGGGGCTTGCCCGTTCCAAGCACGCTAATACACAGGTGCAGGCTGATATTTTTGTCTTTTTGGGCTTATTGGGGTGGTATCGAAGGTTCATTCCTGATTTTGCTGCTAGAGCCTCTGTTTTAACTGACCTTACCAAGAATTCTGCTCCCAATAAGGTGCGGTGGACTGAGGAATGTGAAAAGGCGTTCCAGGACTTGAAAGGGGCCCTTTGCAGTGAATCAGTTCTCCTCAGCCCAGATTTTGATCGACAGTTCATACTCCAGACTGATGCTTCAGGGGTTGGCCTTGGAGCAGGAAATTTTTTTGCAGGAAATTGAGGGTGAGCGCCGGCCTGTGGCAGGGAGCAGCGGTATTCTACCGTGGAACAGGAGTGCTTGGCCATAATGTGGGCATTGGATTCCCTGAGGTATTACCTGTTGGGAAGACACTTCTTCTTGGAGACTGACCATCGAGCACTGCAATGGTTGCACAAGATGTGGAACACCAATACCCGAATAACCCGGTGGTACATGTCAATTCATCCATATCATTTTACTGTGACATACAGGCCTGGAGCTACCAATAGGGTGGCTGACTTCTTGTCCCGTATTCCTGAGGGCATGAGGGGGCAGTGACTTCAAACAGGTCCTACCCAAGGTACTGTGGGGTAGATTTAGCTCTGAACGGCGTCCACCATCTCCCGAAGGGAGGTGTAATGTAACGGGGCTTGCCCGTTCCAAGCACGCTAATACACAGGCTGATATTTTTGTCTACTTGTTTGGCACTCAAACTCTGGGTAAGTCTATGGATAATATAATTTATGGTTGGTGGCATATTTCAGGTGGCCCACTGGAATATGGGTTTTGAGATGGAGGAAATGGCTATATTTTAAGGTTTTAACTTACCATTCTCTGGGGATCAGGAGGGCAGGGTCACTAGTTAAAGGACCTGAGCCCAGGTGGCTACTGGGTAATGTAGTTTGGGGAGGCCTGCTCAGTAGTAATGCAATTTTGACATGGGGGGGGGGGAGTTTGAATTTGTATTAAGGTATGTATTATTAAGTGGACTATTCATTGTAAATGTATTATGACTGATAGTTATAAAATGTAATTGGTCAATTTTAGAATATATTTATGGCCGTATAGTTGATGTTTTGAATAGTTGATGTAGTATTTGTATCATGGATGTGCCTATTGGTAATCATATGGTTTGATCCGGCAGGATATAAGGAGGCTACACCAGGTTACCAGAGAAAAGACAGGAACCTGAGGGTAGGGTGCTGGTTCAGTGTGGAGGATGGATTTAATCCCAGTAATTGAGTGTGGGGGAATTTTGTAGTAGCTGAGTTACTTGTTTTTTTTCTTTTCTTTTTTTGTTTTGTTTTTCTTTAATTATATTTGGTTGTTTGGGACCCATCTGCACTTGGAAGGGACAATAAAGTGTGTGCATCCGATCCTGTCTGGTGAGGCTTCAAGTTTGTTTGTTGGCCCACGGGCCAGTACCCGTGGAAGGAAGGTCACAAGCAACGCTTCTGCGATACCAGGCTACAAGCTTGCTTATTTGGTAGGTTTCTGTAAATATACTTGAATATATATATTTCATCCTGTCTACAATAAATAATACATAGTTGTGTAAGCACTAAATAAAAACACATATTTTATTTACAGTAGAACATAGACAATGTTTAAACTGAGAAAAGAAAAGAATAAGGTCATTTTGAATTTGATGGCAGCAACATGTCTCAAAGAAGTTGGGACAGGTCCATGTTTACTACTGTGTAGCATTTTCTCTACTTTTAACAACAGTCCGGAAACGTCTGCGAACTGAGGAGTTTCTAGACTCATGGGACAGGAATATCGTCCTAATCTTATAGGATTGTAGGTGCTCAAAAGTCTTGGGTCTACTTGGGTCATATTTTTTTTATGATGCATCAAATATGGCCAGTTCAGCACCGGAACTCTTCTACTACGATGCCATGCTGTTGAAATAGATAAAATATGCAGTTTAGCCTTGTCTTGCAAGGCCTTCTTTGAAAAAGACATTGTTTGGATGGGAGCATACATTGATGACACATATGCAGATATGTGTGCTGACAATTCAACAGGCACCAGTGCAGTCCCATATGATCAGACATGCAGGATTAAGAACTGGGCATTGATATTTACATTTCGATTTGTCTGACCATAAACAGTTTTCCACTTTGCCTCATTTAAATGAGCTTTGGACCAGAGAAGACAGCGCTTCTGTGTTCACATGTTACTTCTTTGTTTGATTGAGCTTTAACCTGCATTTGTGGAAGGTATGGCGAACAGTGATCACAGAAAATGATTTCTGGAAGTCTTCCTGAGCCCATGCAGTGATTTTCATGACATAATCTGGCCTGTTTTTAATGCAATGCCTCCTGAGGGCTTGAAGATCATGGGAACCGTGATCATCTTTTGTCTATATTATGTTCTGTAGATGGTGAAATATTCTAAGTCTTTGTAATTTTAGATTTAGATTTCAGATGACATCATTCTGAAACTGTTACACAATTTGTAGATGCATATTCTTGCAGATTGCTGAACCTCTGTCAATCCGTGTATGATTTGTTTTTCCATTCAAAACCGAAAACCAAAAAATTAGTTTTTTTTTCAATATTGGTTTCGAAAACCAAAATCAAAAAACGGATAACGAGCTGTTTTCCGATTTCCCATTTTGCACTCAAATCCAAAATGGAAAAAACGGAAAACGAGCGCTCATATTCCATTTTGGTTTTTCATTGGGTGCAAACGGCGTAACCCGGAAGTGACTGTTAAGCGTGGCTGATCTCTCAGTGATAAAATGGATGGGTTCGTGTCGTTTTTTGGTAGTAAAAGGCTTACTCTAAGGCCAGAAGACATGACAACGAACAAGATATCTGTTATATTTCAGGTATATATGTTTGTTAATCCACACTTATAATTTAGTAATTAGAGCTGCTTAAATCAAACCTTTAATCCATTTAAATTCATATATCACATATTAAGTTGACTGATCAATCATGAAAACGGCGCTTTTAAAATGTCAACAATTCCGTGTAATCACTAGCCTGTTTATTCCATCCCTATTTGCCCCCCGAATCTACTTCCCTCTGACATCTGCTGTAAAGAAAAGTAATCGTTCATTAATTGTAATGAGGTATTCATTTTAGGTCATATTGCCCAGCACTACACTGTACTACAGTATAACAAACAGTATAAAAAAATCTTCTTTTTTAACCTCAACATCTGTCATAGGTACAAAAGCAAAGTGTGTACTTGACTGATGATACCAACGTGGCCATATTTCCTGGGCCTACCGGTAAATTCAACTGCTGTGATCTCATGGTAAGGGGCCATTATGAAGTTCATGGTGACAGGACTACTGTGGAAAACTCAGCAGAGGCACCTCCCTCGGACCATCCTGTCCGCTTTTCCTTCCATTGTCCACCCAGCACAACTGCTAGCTCCTCATTTCCAGTACCACGAGCAACTCCGACCAAAACTTTCCAGAGGTGATCAAAAACAGTTAAGATACCGATATGAACAAAATACTAATACTTGTACAATAATTATCTCTACTGTAAAATGTTCAAATTGGTAACTTTATTATATCTGTAACATTACATTAACATAGAATGCCCTATACATGTTGACTTTGTCTATAAAAGTTTGTTCACATTGATATTCAGGAATGTGTTTATTGGTGAAGTTTTGAATGGAAAGCTCAAGACCACCAAGATGGTTACAGTCCGCTTCTCAGAGTTTGAGGCTTGTGTGGCAACAATCATCAACAAAGTCAATGAAACCATTGGACAGCAGGAGTCAGTCATTTTTACAGACAGCTAGGGCAATGAAATGTTTGATCCTGTTATATTACTATAATTTGAAAATACTATTTTCTGCATTACTAGGGCTACCTTTTAATGATGAAATGCTTATCTGCAAACAGTTTAAACAGTGTATTTTGATCTCACTCAAAATCTGTTGCTCAGTGTCTTTCTTACAAAGATAATAGTCATTTCCCATTGATTGACATTTCAGGATCAACATTATGGAAGCAGAACTCCAGAAAAGTGTTTGCAGTGCCAGAACAACAGGTGGGGCTCCTACAGGGCAATGAAAGGAGAAGGCTGAGGTAATTTAACTATTTTTCTTGCAACCCATTTATGTAGTTTATTAGATTAAAACGCTTGTAAAGAAAACAACACAATGTTTTGGGCCATTAATATACCTAAACAATAATACAACAGGAATTATTATACTGTAATGTATAGAACTCCCTGTAATGTATTATTGCAATTATACCACAGTTTAGTTTTTTATGGCTTTTGGGCCAATAAAGTCTTTAAAAGCACTTGCAGAGAAAATCTTCTGTGATGAAATACTTAATTTCTGACTCAGATGTTCCTATGTAACATTATTCAGCAGCAGCTGTTCATGTGAAATTTTGACAAGAAATAATGTAATAAGGTGAAATGATATTTAAAGAGATGCAGCATCAGAGTGATATCTTGAGATACTGTTACACTCAGGAGTTTTCAAGGCAGAATTAACTGTCCTATAGTTAAAACTGTCTTATAACTAAAATAATTTCCAATGCAGTAAACAGAGAGTGAGGTTTGTCATAGTTTTGGACATTCAAAATGGTATGAAAATTGTTTGTATGATTTTGGATTTATATGACATTATAATAAATGGATGGATCAAAATAAAACTTTTAAAAATACCCTTTAAATCAAATAGTAGAGTGTTCAGAACAGGTTGTAAAAGTACTGCAATTTCATTCATGAAAGACAGACTTTGCATTTGTTTTAGACTACATTATACTAGCCATATAGATGGTCAATGGTTAAGTTTCGATTTTTACTTATACATTTCCAGTCGAAGAGAAGATACAGGATGTTGTAACTGACATTGAAGATGTTGTTGAAGCTGCCCAGGGACTAAAAGAAGTGTCAAAAATTATAAGGGAGCTGAGTGGATGTGCACATTCCACACTAAAAACAACATTGTTGCTGTCCTCTTTAAGATCAGCCTTCAGCTGTCTTATCTGCAAAGGTTTGTAATGTTTAAACAAATTATTGGGTAAACGGTATGAGATCTCTGAGACGTGATGTTTACCCAATAACGCTACCATGAACTACCGTTCAACAGTTTAGTGTCATTTAGAAATGTCCTTGTTTTCAGTAGAAAGAAACATGAACAGGTGAGGATCCTATCACTAGACCACCAACACCCAACAACTCTTGTAACTTGTCTTTGACTCCAGTTGAGTGCTGGGACTTGCCACCAACTTTTACCCTTTTTATGTGTTAGATTATACATAATAGATTTTACAAAATAATTTAGGGTTTTGGTAATAACTGTGTAAGCTTACATTTTAGATTTAATATTAAAAATGGTAAAAGCTTAAATGCTAAATTAGTTAATACATGAATGTGTACCAAGTGCATAAAAGACTTTTCCTATCGCAGATATTAAACATTTTACATTTGCTGCAGAATCAGCTATTAACTTTACACAATGAACATAAACTATTTTTTTCCCAATATACAGGTCCTGAAGATAAGCCAATGTTCTCAACCTGCTGCAGAAGACTAATTGGTTGTAGAGGATGTATTGAAGAGTGGAACAGCACCCACACTTACTGCCCAAAGTGTCGAGCAGTGGATGTGGAAAACAGCATCCATAAAGTGATGGGTCTCTCTGAAGCATTTTTCTATCTCATTTTTTTCTCTGAATACACAGGGTCACTTTCTGAAGCACTGGCTCTGCTGAAAATGTTCTTGTATAAAAAACACTTTTCTATGGTGTTCAAACAAACACTCAGGTTCACTTACTGAAGCACCACTTGGTAAGGTTGTTCTCAAAGAAAGGTTGCTTTTCTACAATTTTTTTTATTTTATTTTGAAAACAAATACTTATTCAACTACTGAAGCACTGGCAAGATTGGAAAGGTTCTTACAGAACATATGTGTAAACCAATGTTGAGAAATATCATTTTTATGCTGCTTACTACGGAAGCGTAATGCATTCACTTGAGAAAAAATAATTCTGCTCTGTTTTTCTGAATTAACGAGATACTGTTTTCATGTAAAAAAAAACAAAATACGCTCTGTTTTTCTGAATTAACGAGATACTGTTTTCGTGTAAAAAAAAAAAAAAAAAAAAAAAAAAAAAATTGCTCGATTTCACTGCAACAATGTCACCCTAGATTAATCCAGTTTTATTTTGGTCTGGGTTTGAAACACTGGGAAATACTCGCTGTTGTTCAGACGGAAAGCCCATTCTGATCTGCAGGACACTGCAGTGTTTCTCCAGGATCAGTTGGACCAGTATGGCATGCTTCACGGATACAAGGTGATGCATGCTATATTGTCCAACTGATCCTGAAGAAACACTGCAAGTGAAATCGAGCTCTAAAGTAGGCGAAATGAGAGTTTTTGAGGTTAATTAACAACACTTCTTTTTACATGAAAACAGTATCTCGTTAATTCAGAGCATTTTTTTTTTTTACATGAAAACAGTATCTCGTTAATTCAGAAAAACAGAGCGTATTTTTTTTTACATGAAAACAGTATCTCGTTAATTCAGAAAAACAGAGCAGAATTATTTTTTATTCAGAAAAACAGAGCAGAATTATTTTTTCTCAAGTGAACGCATTACGCTTCCGTAGCTTACTGTTCAATTTTGGTTGGGATTTTTTCAAAATATAATAACAGTGGGTTCCACTTAGCATAAAATTTATTGACAGACCCTCTAAGAGTATTTAATTTTTGCCAATTTTAAAACTTGTATAAGGTCAGTAAACCGTTGTGAGACCCTAGGCGGGTGTGCAGATTTCCACTCCAATAAAATCTGTCTTTTTGCAAGAAGAGAAGCAAAAGCAAAGGCATCTGTCCTGTTTTTACGAATTGAGACCCCATCCATTGTGACACCAAAAATAGTCATTTCAAAACTGGGTTGTATGTCCAAGTTAAATGCATCTGATAAAGTCTTAAATATTACTGACCAGTATCGCCTCAAACTGGGACTGGACCAAAACATATGTGCCAGATTAGCTTTGTCTAGATGACAGCGATCACACTGTTCATCAACATCAGGATATATCTTAGCTAACTTAGCTTTACTATAATAAATACGGTGGAGTACTTTGAATTGAATTAAACTGAGTCGTACACATGTTGTAGTGTCATTAACTCTATCTAATGCAGCATTCCAAACCGGGTCAGAAATTTCCATCCCCAGTTCCCCTTCCCTTGCAGTACGAATTGTATTAAGTGTTGTGGCTTCCAAAGACATCACAATACCATAAATATTAGAAATTAAGCGTTTAGATTTATCTGGAATCTCTAAAATGGAGTCTATTACAAATCTCGGTGGTAGGTTGGGGAAGTGAGAGCACAATGTTCTAACAAAGTGGCGTACCTGAAGGTAACGAAATAGATTTGTATATGGAAGGTTAAATTTGATGGAGAGGTCCTCAAAACAACTAAAAGTTCCTTTTGTATAAAGATCACCCAATTTACTAAGCCCCAATCTATCCCACATTTTAAAAGCAAAGTTGGTTATTACAAGATGGTTATTACATATAGGGGCACTTAAAGAGATGTCTAATAATTTAAAATGGTGTCGAAATTGTGTCCAAATTTTCAGGGTACTATTAACAATTGGGCATGAGGTGTATTGTGAAAAAGAACAAGGTGACTTTGTAGTAACTAGCGCAGAAAGGGAAGACGATAAACAGGAACTAGATTCCATTTCGCACCAGTTGAGTAATGGAGATTGGACCCAATGTACAATTTTCTGAATGTTGGCCGACCAGTAGTATAGCATTAGGTTAGGTAGAGCAAGCCCACCTTCTGTTCTATGCCATTGAAGAAATTCCCTGCGTATTCTCGGCAATCCTCCGTTCCACAAGAATTCTGATATCAGTTTATTCACTAATTTAAAAAAGGACTTTGGGAGAAAAATTGAGATACATTGAAACAAATATAAAAATCTTGGTAATACATTCATCTTTATACAACCAACTTTCCATGCAAGAGACAGATGCAGAACACTCCACTTCTGAAAATCAGTTTTGAGTGTTTTTAACAAGGGTGTAAAATTAGAGAAAGTGTGTGTAATTTTGATTCCCAGATACTTAAATCCTGTCTTAGTCATACGGAAAGGCAAATCCGCTTCTGCAATTTGAAAGGCCGGAGAGTTTAGAGGAAAGCATTCGCTTTTGGAGAAATTTAGCTTATATCCTGAAAAATTGCCAAAGGTACGCAAGGTCTTCACAACAAGTGGGGTACATAGTACTGGGTCTGATAAGTACAAATAAATCCAGTCTGATCAGGTGAAATTATATCCCCCATAAAAGTATCTATTCTAAATGCAAGGATTTTGGCTAATATTTTAACGTCAACGTTCAACACATCTGGGAAGCTTTCTGCAAACAGCTGCTCTACATGACATTGGTGTTCATCTGATGAAAACGGGTCTGTTCCAGAGACAGACACCCAGTTCAGGGAAGAGGACGCCAATTCTTGCTCGTACATGTTTGCTGCCTCAGCAGCACCAGGTAGCAGTTCCATGGAAATTTTTGCCGGACAACCACCAGATGAAAGTTTGTTTGGTACTCCTCTGCCTAAAATGCAATTAGACCCATAGAGAATGGAGTTGGATGTGAAAAAAATGCTACAGTAATAATTCACCAAAATAGGTTTTGGACCATTCTGTTATACTTACTTTAACATGGTATTGCTAGATTTGACGTTTTGAAATGAAAGAGAAGTGGCCTCTAGAAATAGCTGAAAAAATGCAATCAACCCATAAGAGAATAGATTGGGATGCCAAGTTTAGGAGGTGGTTGTGAAAAAATGCCACAGTAAAATTTCACCAAAATAAGCCTTGTAACACTTTGTTATACTTACTGTAACATGGTAATGGCAAATTTTTGGGACGTTTAGAAATGAAAGAGAAGGGGCCTCTAGAAATAGCTGAGAAATGCAATCAGACCTATAAAGAATGGAGTTGCATGCCAAGTTTAGGAGGTGATTATTAAAATGCAACAGTTACATTTTATCAAAATTACTGTATCTAGACGATTGAAATGAAAGAGGAGTGGCCTTCAGAAACTGATATAAAAATACCTTAATGTCTTGATGTAGTGTATGCACTGATGCCATGTTTAGGAGTTCATTATTTTACAATGCTGCAGTACATTATTATATAAATCAGCATTTTGGCACTATGTTACACTCACTCTCATCTACTAATGTCAGATTATCTAGACGTTTTGAGATAAAAGAAGAGGAATGCCCTGAAATGAGTTGAGGCCATGTATTCAGTAATTTGTATGTCAATATTATTTTAAAACGATGTACACTTGTTTAAAATTGCACATAATATTTTCTAAAATAATGTATTCGAGAACGGTACTTTAACAATTCCTCATGAACTAATGTCTGCACTCCCTTAAAAAGAGTGAAAACTGCCCAGCGCTACTTTGCAAGACAGTGAAGGTGGAACTGAAATCGCGAATAAGTAGCTGGTGAATAAGGAGCCAACTTCAGCCTCGGTCCATGTGCTTTTGCGATCATTCCTTATTCTATTTCCAGAAGTAAAATGAAGATCAAAAAAGAAGTCATTTTGTTGCTTTTTCATTATATGAATAAAAGAAAAATGGAGATACAGCTTTATTTTCCTATCAGAATATTTTGCAGTTATATAATGTTCGAAACAAAATTATTTGACATGTTGTCTAGTCATTTTTTTCTAACGGTAATTTAAGATTAATTGGCTTATGTTTTGAAGATGGAAAAGGTTGGACTTGTCACGACGTTAGTCCATTCGTTTGCTCTGTAAGCGTGACTGCAAGCATGGACAATTATATCCTTTTTAGGGACCACAAACGGGTCACCATGAGAGCAGATGATATGACGCTAGATAAAATTGGAAGAATTTTCCAGGTAATTAATTATTTTCGAACAATTAAGGATCGTGTTCCTGCTAGACAATTCACTTTCCAAGTGTGGGCATGCTAGCTAGTCATTCTAAAAAGTTCGGTAGATTTAATAGATTTTCCACACTTATTTTACAATACTAACTATAAGTTCCAAAAGATGTATTTAAAATGCTTGATTACTAAGTGCAAGCTAATCATAATTTTTCATTTTAAAACAACCTAGGTATCAGCACAAAGCCTTTATTTAATGGACGAGTCAAACACAGCCATATTCCCGTCGTCCACGGGGAACTTCAGCACGTTCAACCTTACACCACAGGCTCATT
>JAODLD010000227.1:0-15562 GCA_026781065.1 Mormyrops boulengeri | reverse complement strand
CCTCGGGATCCCCCCAGAGGAGCTGGACGAAGTGGCCGGGGAGAGGGAAGTCTGGGTTTCCCTGCTTAGACTGCTGCTCCTGCGACCCGACCCGGAACAGCGGTAGTTAATGGATGGATGGATGAAGATTTGTGAAAGATGTCTGTGAAGATTTTCAGTCATCCAGGTGAAATTGTCTGGTGGTTGAGTCATGGCAACTGGACTTCTCTGTTATAAGGAAGAAACGTTTCAATGCTCATCCAAGCAGCTTCTTCAGTCTTCAGTTTTGGTAGAAAATCATTCCCAGGAAAATCAGACCCAACCCACACCTCCACCAGGTGGACCACTCTTAACGACCCACTCTATGGGGGTAGGAGGGACTGCTAAAGGTGGGACGGTTACATCTATCCACAACACCCCCCCTCCTTTTGTTTCACTCAACGAGCCTACTCGGGGCAGGTGCGAAGTGGAACTACCCGGGAGGATAAATTTGTGGACACTTACAACCTTCCTCAGACTGAAGAAGCTGCTTGGAGGTTTGTGAGCCTGAAACATAATCTGGAGCAGGTTAGGTGTGTAGCATGAGTTATCATGGTGTTGTACCCCTGCTAAGAAGTAAAGCAGCATTGTGATATCGGAAAGCCAGAGTTACCTTAGGTTAGCCTCAAAGTTATCCTGCTAAGCAAAAAAATCCATATTTGTGAAACAGGCCCCTGGAATATCTAATGATAAAACACTATTTTTGATATTACAGCTGTTTACGTTCTGCCTAGCACTAACACAGATGTTGCACTGAAGATGCTTGTGGGTGTAAGTAATTAACAGGAAACCACACCCCAAGGGAGACTTAATCATTGTGGGGGAATTTAATCATGCACAACTCAACAAATTTCTCTCGAAATACCATCAACATGTAGACATTCCCACAAGAGGAAAAAACATTCTAGATCATGTTAAGGCAACATTCTTGGGATTTACAAAGGAGTGTCCCACCACCACTTTGGACTTTCAGATCACATCTCTCAATTTCTGCTGCCTGCATATAAACAGCATGGTCGTGCCCCATTCAGATTTGAATTGAGAATAGCCCTGAAATTCCAGTTTCAATTTGTGAATTTGAACATAAAAGTGATAATATACATGGCAAAATTTCATGTTATTCACAATGAAAGAATTTGACATTTGAAGAATCATCTATAAACTAAATATTGTAACTGTTATTTTGCATACCATGGTGGATCTTCTCATAGTAACAGCTGAGTGTCCTAACCCTAAAATCAATGCTGCTTAGGATTACTGCAGCATCCAAGAAATGTCCCAAATGCTTTTTTTTTTTTACATCAAAAGTCAAACTAGTCCTTCACCTGTCACCAAACCTTCACATAATGTCACTGTATTCCCGAGTCAACCATGTTTTGCAGAGGTTGCCAACTTTTTGGCTTAAAGGAAACCAAACCATCTTTCCTGATATAACACAACTTGTCTGCAAGTACAATACCTTGTTATACCAACTTTTTCTGCAGCTGTTGAGAGAATCCTCAGTGTAGCAGGAACATTTCTTCTGGCCAGACTTGTAATTTAAACGCTGAAACCATTGAAGATCTTTTGCTGATTAAATTAAAAATACTGTGTTTTTCCATTTAATTACAACAATTGGCCTTTGCATCACCATTTTTTAATTTGTTGAAATTTGGCATGTGAATTACACATACCTTCCAGAGCTGAGAAGTATTTGTATTCAAAAAATTGAATCCCTTTGAGATATAGCATCTTTTCTATACCACGGGTAATAAAAAACAAAAATCATATAAAAAATGATTCAGTATGCTGTATTTTTTACTATTACAGCTACGTGCCTTGTTGGAGAGATCAAAAAGAGTACTTTTTCATGGTATGAAACTTTTTATGTTTCTTTTTTCAAAAGTTCATCTCACCTACCAAACTTTTTTACTACATTACAAAACAGTGAATGGCTTGGAGTAGCAAGTTTATTTTTTAAATAATTTAATAGGGTACATACAGCCCTGGAAAAAAATTAAGACCACTCTATATTTAAAAAAAATCATTTTTAAATCCTGGTTTATGTCATATAGATGCAGGAGCAGGCATCAGGGCAAACAAAGGAGTTTAGAACTGGAAATAAACAGGATCATAGGGGATCAAAAAGGGAGGCTAAGGCACAAGCAAGAGACAGATATGAGTTCAATGAAGGAACTGGGGAACCACAGAACTGGGAAGCACTTAAATACTAGACTAACAAGGGAGCACAACGAGAGGCAGCTGGGGTGAAGGGCAGGTACGATGGTTAAGACTAACGAGCACCAACAAGACATGCCAGGGAGGAGATGGAAGGGTCAGGTAGGGCAGGGCATGAGAACACCCCCCTCCAAAAAGCATATCCTCTGGGTCCGAGGGATGAGCTGGAGAGGGGACCAAGGGGCCACACAACAGGGCAGACAGATGAAGCCAAGACCCTGGACAAGACAGGGCATGACAGGACAGGACGATGCAGGGCAGCGTAATGGAACCAGACAGAATGGGACAACACTAAGATTGGAGCGGAGCACAAACTAATAGAGTATGGGACCCAACACTGGATGTCACTAGGGGGACAGACCAAACAAGCGACAGGAAGGGGAACAACACACATGACACATACCAGGACAAGGCGGACAGGTGGATGAGCCACAAAGATGGGAACAGACACATTGGACAGGGCCACAGGGTGCACAAGCCAGGGAGAGATACAGGCGGCACAGGGTAACAAAACAAAAACTTGATGGTACTGGTGGTGATGAAGGACCTGTAGGGTGAGACAGAGACAGGGGCATGAACAGGGACAGGGGGTCTGCAGAGCTGGAGGCCCCAGAGGGGCCAGAGCAGGAGCAGCTGCCATGTATGGTGTGCCCCATCTACCTCTCTGGGGGACAGATACTCTGCCTGCCCCTTTCTTGAAGCCCTACTGCCACCAGTGGCCACCCCTTGATTTGGGATAGGGATATCCCGAGTCCTGGATGGGGGCAGGGGCCCACAGAGAAGGACCCATGGCAAGACCAGTCCCAACCTCCAGAAATGGCCATCCATCTGCCACAGCGGGACTCCTCTAGCAACTGCTCGTTCAATAGAAAGTCAAGAGACAGTATGGAAGGAAACAAGCCTTCATCTCAGTGTCCTTGTCTCCCAATGATGCAGCAAGACAGGGAGCACCGGGACTCTAAAGAATTGGACCTTCGTCCTCTTGCAAAGATATCAGGAGCGTCACACACCCCTTTCTAGCCATTTCATGACCCCCCATGTTCTCCCAATCCATCTATTAACTTCACAGGAAGAGTCACCAGAGATATGAATGTCACTGCCGAGGTAAGTGAATCTCTTGATGAGGTCGACACCCTTCCTGCTGACAGACACACTACTGATGTTGACATGGAGGAGTGGCAGAGGATTCCAGTGGCAACCTGTGAAGCTATAGTGAACATCATGCTCAAGAGTGTTAAGGCAGTGCTGGAAAATAATGGTGGCCACACAAAATATTGACACTTTGGGCACAATTTGGAAATTTTCACTTAGGGGTCTACTCACTTGTGTTGCCAGCGGTTTAGACATTAATGGCTGTGTGTTTAGTTATTTTGAGGGGACAACCTATTTACACTGTTATACAAGCTGTACACTTACTACTTTACATTGTATCAAAATGGTGATCCTCCATCCAGACCTTGATTCCCCTGGCTGTGTGGCATGGAGCATTGTCCTGCTGGAAATACTAATCCTCTGAGTTGGGTAACATAGTCTTAGCAGAAGGAAGCGAATGTTTTTCTAGGATAACTTTGTATGTGGCTTGATTCATGCGTCCTTCACAAAGACACATATGCCCAATTGCAGCCTTGCTGATGCACCCCCAGATCATCACTGATCCTCTTCCATATTTTACAGTTGGTAGCAAGATACTGTGGGTTGTAGCCTTCTCCAGGTCTCCGTCTAACCATAAGATGACGAGCAAAGCTGAAAATTGGACTCATCAGAGGAGATCCTCTACAGTCCAATTCCTATGGTCTTTAGCAAACCTCAGCCTGACTTTTCTTTGCTTCTCACTGATGAAGGGCTTTTTTCTGGATTTGCATGACTTCAGCCCTGACTATAGGACCCTGTTTCGAATTGTTCTTGCCATGTACTTCACCCCAGTCTCAGTTTGCCACTGTGTTTGAAGGTCACTTGATGTCAGCCTACGGTTCTTGAGTGACATTCGAATGAGTTTGCGGTCATCCCTCTCAGTGCTGATCCGTTTTTGGCCTGTCAGGTTGTAGCTTTGTTGTCTCCAGTGCCTGTTGCTTGACTTTGTTCTTGTGTACTGACGTCTTGGAGATTTTAAGGATAGAAGCAATTTGACACTCACTATATCCTTGTGCCAGTAAAGCTAGGATTGCGCCTTTCTTTTCCTCACTCAAAACCTTTCTTTTTACCTTTTTTGGCATGGTCAATACTTGTTTTTAAATTCCCAATTTCCTTTGACGTACTCCTGGCAATGATTTGCCATCCAACTTGTCACATTGCAAGAGGAGAACGTTGATTACAGCAGTGTTTTTTTATACTTTTCCTCATTAAATAAGATTTGATTCAGATGATCACCTAATCAGTACCTCATAAAGCAGACCAAGGTGTGTCTGTATAGGAATTTGTGAATTGTGTAGGAACAGAGACGGGCATGGAATGGATGTCAGACTTATAGAGATGCAGATTTAAAAATAAATTGCAGTGGTATCTTATTTTTTTCCAGAGCTGTGTGTGTGTGTGTGTGTATGTATATATATACATTATATAAAAGTAAATATTTGAAATATATGTGAAGTATACATAAGTATGAAATTATGAAATATATGGGTTTAAATATGTACTGTGAAATACCCATACTCTGTAAAGTAAACTATACATTGTATATTAGAAATGCAGAGGGAACCTAGCCTCATGCAGAGGGAAGTAGCCTCATGCTTAGAATTTCAATTTGCTCTTCTGTCTCTGTAATGCTTTGTAGAGCTGTATGGCCTGGGGGACAAAAGACTTCCTCAGTCTGTATGTCAAGCAGGATAGTGACCGCAGTCTACCACTAAACAGACTCCCCTGCCTAGAGAGTATACTGTGCAGGGCAGCTGTCATTGTCCATGATGGTCAGTATTTTGTCTAGGGTCCTTCTCCCTGCCACTGATGTGACAGAGTCCAGTTCTGTGCCAACCACCAAGCCAGCTCTCTTCACCAACCTGTCCAGTTGCTTGGCATCTCTCTTCCTGATACTGCGTCCCCAGCAGACCACAGCATAGAAGAGGACGCTGGCGATGACTGTAGAACATCAGCAGCAGTTTCCTGCTGATGTTGAAAGACCCGAGCCTCCTCTGGAAATAGAGCTGGCCTTAGCCCTTCTTGTAGAGTGCCTCAGTGTTTGCTGACCCAGTCCAGTTGGTTGTGGAGCTGTAGCCCCAGGTACTTGTAGGTCCTGACTACTTCAACGTCAACCCCCATGATAGAGACTGGTGACAGAGGGGGGCCTTGACCTCCTGAGGTTCACCACCATCTCTTTTGCTTTGGAGGTGTTCAGTTGCAGATGGTTTGCCCTGCACCATTTCATGAAGTCCTCCACTAGGCTCCTGTACTGCCCCTCCTGACCATCCCTAATATACCCCACAATTGCCGTGTTATCTGAAAACTTCTGCATGTGGCATGACTCTGAGTTTTAAGAAAAGTCAGATGTGTATAGGGTGAACAGGGCACGGGAAAGCACAGTCCCTTGGGGTGCACCCATGCTGCTGACTACAGTCTCTGTGATACAGGACACCAGGTGAGAGTCCACCCTCATCCCTGCTAGCTTGTCTCTCAGTAGCAGGGGCTGGATGGTGTTGAAGGGGCTTGAGAAATCAAAGAACATGATCCTCACACCATCACTCCCCTTGTCTACGTCAGAGTATGCCCTGTGTAGCAGGTATAGGATGCCGTCCTCTATACCCACCTTCCCCTAGTACGCAAACTGCAGTGGGTCAGGTGTGTGGCAGACCTGAGGTCTAAGGAGATGGAGTAGCAGTCGTTCCAGGGTCTTCATTATGTGAGATGTCAGGGCCACTGTCCTGAAGTCATTCAGCTCACTGGAGTATGACTTCTTAGGAACCAGAATGATGCATGATGTCTTCCAGAGTGTAGGGACCCTCCCCAGCTGCAGGCTCAAGTTGAAGACCTGTTGAAGTGGCTCCCCCAGTTCGTCAGCACAGGCCTTGGACATTCTTGGGCACACCTTGTCCGGACCAGCTGCCTTGCTGGGGCAAAGTCTCCTCAAGTCAGCTCTAACTTAATCCACAGTAATAGTGTGGTGGTGTAGTGGTGATTGTGATGGTGGGGGATCACACTGTCTGTGGTGGCGGCTACATACATGGCTGATGGGGGAGGTGTGAGGTGAAGAGGAATCAGCAGCTGGTGGGGTAGGTGGGCTGCTGGCTGGGCTGGCTGTAGTGGCAGGAGCAGGGCAATCAAAACTGCTGAAGAAGTGATTGAGCTGGTTTTCTCTTACGTACCACATCCCCGATGGCTCTCCTTTTGCTCTTCACGCAACCCATAATTGTTTTCATATCAGCCCAGACCTCCCTTATGTTATTCTCTTGAAGCTCCACCTTCCTTCTGTATGATTCCTTTGCCTCATTCAGCCAGTCCCTGATTTCTCCCTGTACACGCTTCAGCTCAGCCCAGTCTCTCTCCATGAACACCCTCTTTTTTTTATTAAGGAGGTCTTTCATGTCCCTGGTAATCCACAGCTTGTTATGAGGGAAGTGGCATACATTTTTTTCTGGAAACAACAGTATCCATGCATTAGTTAAGGTAGTCTCCATGTGACTCCCTCAATATCCTAACTGTTTGGAGCTGTCAGTGCACTCCAGTCGGAAATTCTGATAATGAACTCGAAAGGTTTTTTAATGATACGGTTTGTTCTTTCCTTAATATATATTTTTTTTCTTTTGGTGTTTCATTGAACAGTACGATTATGTGAAAGGACCTAGAAACATTTATAAAACAAAAACAGACCATGAGGGGTCAAAAGTAAAAGGGGAAAACAAAGACTAACTACAAATGGGGCAGGTAGGCAACATACATCATACAACATCAAACATCATACATACAATGAGCCACTGGGGAACTAAACTCAGGCAGGAACTTAAATGCAAAAACTGAACCGAGTAATGACAAGCAGGAGTGAGAGAGACACCAATCCGGGAGGGTGCAGGGCAATGAGCAAATAGGCAAACACACAAGGACAGGGACAAGAACAGGCAACAGGAGAAACTAATAATTACTCAGAAACTAAACAGGGAAACTAGGAACTGACAAAGAAATAAGGAAAACAGAATCTAACACAGGGGAATAAGAAAGACAGGTAAAACAATCAAACAAACAAAAACAATCAAAGCAAAAACAGAAAACAAACCACAAAATCACAGGAACTAGAAAAACTGATGAAACCAATGAAACACTAGGGAACAAAATACAAAAACAGAGGCAGGATTCAAACACACATCAGAGGGGTTAACAGGTAGCCACATGCTTAGCTTGTTGAGCCATGCAGCTGACAGGGAATAGGAAACACTACAGACTGACAACAGGGGTAGACAAGAAATACTGGGACAAATAGGTGCTGACCCTGACATAAACTTTATGAGTAGAATACTAAAACAGGTATATCAGCTGTTAGGAATCAAGAGAATTAGGACCACTCCTTACCACCCTCAGACAGATGGCCTGGTGGAATGTTTTAAACAGACTCTGGTAAATATGCTGAAGAAGTTTGTTTTAGATACTGGAAGGGACTGGGAGCAGTGGCTCCCTTTCCTCTTGTTTGCTTAACTGCCCCAAGCAAGATGAATGTGGTGTTCTATATCCTGAAAATGTGAGACCAGGTGATGCGCTGCACATCCGTGGCACAGGAGAACCTCAAGAGGGCCCAGAAATACCATAAATCCTGGTATGACAAGTCAGCAAGGTCTCGGGTCTTCCAACTAGGTGAGGAGGTCTTGCTTTTATTGTCGAGTTCAGATTATAAGCTGCTGGCAAAATGGCAGGGGCCTTTTAAAGTTACAAGGAGGATGGGGCCTGTGACCTATGAAGTGCTGACACCAAATCATCGTAAGCAGCGTCAGGTTTTTCATGTGAATATCTTGAAAAAGTGGAATCCATGGGTAGAGCAGTCTTCCACTGCAATGTTGATAAGGAGGAGGTCATCACATCAGCACAGAGACCAACAACAAAGAAGCAAGTTCACTCATTCCTAGGACTTGGTTGGTTGGTATCATCATTTCATACCAAATTTCTCAAGTAGAGCAGCCGTGCTGACTGAGCTGACCAAGAAGTACCATCCAAATAATGTGCAATGGACATTGGAGTATGAAGAAGCTTTCACTAACCTGAAAGCTTCCCTCTGTCAAGACCCGGTTTTGCAGAGTCCAGATTTTGGTAAAACTTTAACTGTGTAGACTGATGCCTCAGAGAGAAGACTCGGAGCTGTCCTCTTACAAGGGGAAACCGGTGATTTGAAGCCAATTGCTTATATTAGTCACAAACTTTTGCTGAGAGAATGTAACTACTCTACAGTAGAAAAGTAGTGTTTAGCTATTAAATGGGCTTTGGATTCTTTTATGTATTATTTATTAGGCCGCAAGTTTAACTTGGAGACAGATCACCGGACATTGTCCTGGTTAAGCAGAATGAGAGATTGTAATGCAAGGATTACTCGGTGGTTTCTTGCAATACAACCTTTTGATTTTCTTGTGCACTACAGGGCTGGACCACAGAATTGTATAGCGGATTTTTTGTCTAGGACGCCAGGTGGCGTCTGAATAAGGGAGGGGAAATGTCACGGATTGGATCATGACAATATTGTTACAAGTGACCATATGTTATGTTTATAAAATGTTGGCCAATTCATATTAAGTTATAAACATAATTATGATGTTGCGGATAACTTATGAATTAAATTTAGGTATTTTCCTCCCACCCTGAAGTAACATTGTTTGTAATATGGATTCTATCCAGGATTTTTCAGCTTTGTCTCGGTATACTAAGCATCCTTCCTGTTTTATTTGTAATACTGAGGAGATGTCACAATTACAATTGTGTGATGGGGGGCGGGGGGTGTTCACAATTTGTTGGTTTTAGGAATACATTTGAATAAAATGCTGGTTTTAAATAGTGTATTTTAGAACTATGTATGTGAGATGTATTGCATTGAGGATGTTAATTGTTGGATTAATTGCTCCAAGTGGATGGGTTAAAATCTATATAAACCCTGGGGAGTGTGCTAAATGGGAGAGGTTGTTATTGATGCAGGGTCTGCCAGGATATAGCCTGTTTTAGGTGATCAATTTTGTTTGCGAATATTTTGTATTTGTGCACTTCTTTGGGAGAATAAAATTTTGCATCTTTTGGAACTCCATGGCCTTCTCTGGTTTCTGAAGCCTCTGGCCTCTCAGCCATTCCTAACACAGTGGCTATGGAAGTGAGTGGAACACCTGAATTCAGTGATTTGGAGGGGTGTCCCAATACTTTTGGCAATATAGTGTATATGTGCCATTTGTGCCTGGTTCTCTGAATTATTTAATATTGTTTCTTATACAAGCCTAAAGAAGTAAATGAAGTCATGAGTTTAGATTTGACACAGTCTGAGAAAGTATTGTACTGTAAAACAATTTATTTCACTTATAATAAACAGGGGACGTCAAATGAGCAAAATCCTATTTGGTACAGTGCGATTTTTAAGATTCAAGTGTAAATGCAGAGGGCAGGCAGGTGATGGTGCTCGATCCAATGGCAGGCTGAGAAGTCATATAGCAGCAGGGCAGGTGTCATTCATGGCAGGGTGAAGGATGCAGGAACAGATGAGATAGCCATGCCAAAACAGGGTTTATTAAGCATACGTGAACACAAATCAGGATGCAGGGGAATCCATGTGGGGAAAGCCACTGAGAGATGAAACATAGGAAAAACTGGGCCGCAACACTAATGACTGATCTAGGGAGCACAGGACTAAGCTACACTTAGGCCCTGTTCACACCTGGCATTAACATGTGTCCTGGGTGAGTCGATCACAAGAGCATAGCGCTAAATACAAGTGTGAACGCATCCAAAAACATTGAAAACGCATTTGGAGGTGGTCTGGGACGCTTATGACCACATTCTTATAGCAGTGTAAATGCGAATGTGTCCTAGGCCGCATTGAAGGACCGCCTACTCGGCTGACGTCCTTATGTGGGTGTACATACATGTGAACGGTATTTGACTTGATTTATGTCAGAATGTAGGTCAGTGCAGAGTGGCCCATTGTGTACTACACTGCACTGTAAACATCAACACATTTTTTCCCTGCAACACCAAAAAATAAGTTTGAATTTACGGGGAAGTTGGTTTAATATCAGACTGTCACGACCCATTCACATGGAAACGTTGTCAAAGTGCGCATCATTAATGTTCCATGCAAATTCAGAAAAAATAAATTATGTAAGAATTGATTTATTAAAGATGTTTTGAAATTTGCACAGAGGATATATTTATTACAGACTTTGATGAATGCACCAATAGCTTTTTATTCCTTCTTCTTCTTTTGATGTTTGGCAGATTCTAGATTCTGCATATGGAACTGATTTACGTGCTTATTTAAATAAGTTGCGAGAAAGTGGGATCCGATTACAAGCGAGATGCAGTCGAGATGCACGAGAGACACATGTTAATGCCAGGTGTGAATGGATGTATTTAGCGCTGTCCATTTGTCTGATCACCCAGGATGCATGTTAATACCAGGTATGAACAGGGCCTTAATCCTGTGAATGGAGAAACAAACAAAAAAGGAGGCAGGTGGGAGTGATTTACGAGTTGGCAGGAATGAGAGGCAGGATAAACAAGCACCAGGCATGGTTAGTTTATCCATGCCAGGTGGAAGAACATGAGGATCAGGCAGAAGTAGCAAGCTGCGCTTGACAGTAGCCAGGGATAACCAGGGACTGGCAGGACAGAGACACAGACAAGATAGAACAGGCATGGGAATGGCCAACCCTGATGGTCAAGAAGAATCAGCCAGCTCCCCTTTTGGGTCCCCGCCGATGCTTGTGACCACCCTAGGAATTGTGATTGGGGAGGTCTGAGTCTTGGACTGAGGCAGGGGTCCACAGAGCTGGACCCAGGGCAAGACCCAGAGAATCCCATTCTAAATCATCCAACAGGGTGTCCACTGGGTCCTTTCTTTCTGAGCTGGTGATGGCCTGAAAGTTGGATGTTGGACCGGCAGTAGTAGGGACATCAGGCACAAGACCGGCGGCAACTGGGACATCAGGAACAAGGCTGACTCTATCAAAGAATATGACTATCAAAGAATATAGCAAGGGCCCAAGGAGCCTCCAGAAGCGGGGATGTGAATGCTCACAGCACCTCTGGAGATGACGGTGGAAGCACTGGTCGGACATCAGGGGAAGAGGTGCCTTCGAAAAGTCTGGGGATGATATGGCTGGAGTCGAGACTAGAGCTGATGGGACAGTTGCAGGTGAGATGGAAGCCAACTGGGCAGCTGCAGGCAAGGTGGAAGCTGACTGGGTCGCCGCAGGTGAGGCAGGAGCTGTCGAGACAGCCATAGGTCATGAGACAGGGGCCAACCAGACAGAAGCCAATGAGCCGACTACAGGCAATAGGATCGGAGCCAACGAGGTGACCACAGGCAATGAGGCAGGAGCCAATGATGCGGCCACTGGCAATGAGGTAGGAGCTGATGAGGCAGGCAAAGACTGGGAGAATGTAGATGTGTTTGCTGGTGACTGCGGGGCAGGAGCAGATGTGACTGCTGGCGACTGAAAGCAGGGAGGAGCTGGAACCCACGGCGGCAGGTGGGGTGAAGCTTAGACACCCAAGGTATACTGGGCTGGGCCAGGAGGAGGCAGGCTGGGTGGCACCTGGAGGCAAGACAGGGATAATCTGGCACAACAGGAGCATGGGCAAAGTGGTCCTCTCGGGGTCTGGCTTCAGAGGCTTAAAATGAACAGCAGCCTTTTCTGGACCAGATATTAGGGAATTGGGCAGAACAACAGATGTCTCACCTGGGTGGGTCATGGAAACGTCCTCACTGGGAGGCAGCAGCCTCTCTTGGGCAAGAACTGAGAGGCATGGACAGAGCAGAGGTGGTCTCACCTGGCCTGGGAGCCCAGGACTAGGAAAGAGTGGCTCTCTCTGGGCTGGAACCCTGGGCTGGAACCCTTTACCTGGTCCTGAAGCCCAGAACCTTTCATGGGCTAGGTGTGGCAGCAGCTGTGAGGATGCTCTCTGCCTTGGATTCAGACCACTGCTTTAATCTCCGCTCCCTGCATTGTGAACTGGCAGAGAGCTTTGGGGAGGCAGCAGAGGAAGCGGCAACTAGTCACAAGAAGCCAGCAGGCGTATCTGTGGTAAGCAGTGGAGAGCTCACAGGCTGAACTGTGGTTAGCTGCGCAACTTCACAAGTGGGCAGAGAAGCACCAGCAGACACTGGCTCTGCGGTGGGCTCACCATTAGCAACGGGTGACAGGGACCTGGCAGGCTGTTCAATGGCTAGCTGGAGAAATAAGGCAGGGGCCTCAGCGGCGAGATGTGGGCAGCCAGTGGGAACAGAGGCAATGGGCTGGACGGCTTCTTGTCTGACGAGCCGCTCTATCTCCCTCAGGCAATGCTGAACCTCCTCCACCTTTCGAGGTTTAAAGACAGGCGTGAGTTTATCCAGCATCCTATCTGCCCACATAAAGAGAGCTCTAGCCTCAGGCATTCCAAGTCAGGAGATCATTGAGGAAGAAAAAAAAAACTTGCTTGCAGGCAAGGCGGATCCAAGGGAAGCATGGGAATCTGGTTAGCAGGATGCTGGGAAGCTTGAAAGCTTGGGCTCACAACACAGCCCAGTGGCTTGTTTTCAAGATTAGTCATCAAAAGGGGTATATTAAGCATACAGGGACACAAAACCAGGATGTAGGGAAAACCAAGTAGGGACCGGAGAGAGGCAAAATATGGGCAAGATAGGGCAGCAACATTAATGACTGATCTAGGGAGCGCAGTACTAAGCAACACTTAAATACAAAGATTAATTAGAAAAAAACAGGAAACTGGTGGGAGTGATCAACAAGAGGGCAGGAATTAGAGGTAAGACGAACAAACACCAGGCGTGGTTTGTTTAGCCATGCCAGGGGGCAGAACAGGAGGACCTGGCAGACAAAGCGAGCTGGGTACGATAGCAAGCAGGAGGGATGTCACAGGCAGGAAGCCAGCAGGGAGGGGCATCATGGGCAGCAGGGTAGGCAGGGTATCTTTACTTTTGGGTCTACAGGCAGTGCAGCCCATGAAGGATGATGGGGATAAAAAGTGAATTAGCCAAAATAGAGGAGACTAGAGGCAGGGCAAACAGTTAGGTGAGTGCAATATGTAAGCTCCAGCAGATATGGGTATGGCAGCATAAGGAGGGAGAGACAAGTGGGAACGCAGGCATGGGGAGTCCATGAATGTCAGCATTCCAATTCCATAAGGGAGTGTGAAGCTATAATGACAGCACAGATACTTCTTTTCATCCAAAGCCAATGGCACTGATCCCCAGCCAGCTCTGTACCTCACGCTGTAGGCCTAACTGGGGGTGAGCAGTTAGCTAGAGCTAGAACTAGTGTCCCTATAAGCTACACTGAACAATTGTGTTTTTAATCTAGACTTGAATATTGAAAGTGAGTCTGAATCTCGCATGTCTGCTGGAAGACTATTCCATAGCTGCGGTGCTCTGTCAGAGAATGCTCTGCAGCCTATCGTAGCACTTTCTACTCCAGGTACTAAGGCTCAGTGCACTCAGGCACTTACAAGCACTGTATAGGGTCGTGTTCTTTTATAAGGGCATTTTGGGTAAATATTTGTACAGAGATAAAAAGACTACTAAAATGGCTCTTCCATTTGATCCCAGAGTCCTGGTACTTGGTACTTCTGTCAGCAACATTCCCAATAGAAGAGACAAACATTTAAGAGGTCTTTTAGCTGTGGCAAGGAAATACATTTTTGATAAATGGACTTCTGACAAACCTCCAGCAGTCACATACCGGTACAACGCTCAATTGAATTTGCTTCCTTTGGAAAGGCTAAGCTACCTGGAGAATAATACTCTAGACAGATTCCTTAAAATGTGGGACCTTTTCTTGCAATATATAGGTGAAGACATATCCAAACTAAGCATCATTGGTTAAATGGGTTTGGGAACATTTTCTCGTTGCTCATCTAGTTGCTTTGGTTCTTATGTCTCTGTAATCTTTTTATTATTTCCTTCTCTTATCTTGTAATGAGATTGATGTGCTGGTGTACCTGTATTCAATGCTGAACTGTATGTATCTGTTAGAGCTGTACTGGAGTCAATAAAATTAAATTAGGGCATTAAAACACCCATCAAATTTAACTGCATGCCCACTTTATACTGTAATTTTTTTTTATCAGGGTACCAAAACACCTATCAAACAACTGTTTAACTGTGTGCAAAACCTTTTCACAATTTAGAATAACCCTTCTTCAAGAACAGAAAGCACATAATACTGTAAAATTGCTGAAGCAGGACTAAGAATTAAACTTATTTGTCTTTCCTTCTGTTTACTAGATACAGTTTGCTTATCTCGGTTTAGTTTCAGGAATGCACTTCTCTCCAAGATGATCCTTGCATACACAATTTTAAATTCCTCCCTCGGGATTCACTTCACCCCATATCTTGTGCTCTCATTGGCTGTGGCTAATCGCTGCGCTCACTGCCAGTTGCTGCACCTTTCACACCTACAGGATTTGGCGTCGCCAACAGATCCAGATATTTGGCCTGCTAGCTGACACATTGGCGACTCTGTTGGGTCCTGTTGTGAGGAGTTCACACATAACAATCAAGTTCCAACTTGCCAGTGCCGATCGCAGACCAATTTGCCTCCGATCTCGGGGTTTTGTGGGCAATTTTCAAAAACTGAAAATCAGCTAAAATCATGTAATGTGAACATTATTTATATGGAAGGTGGCATTTGTGCAGACATGCATCAAGTGGGAAAAATAAATCATCCAATGAGAAAGATGCATGCGGACTGTGAGAGTTGGTACGTGCACTTGCAGATTTAGGCATATGTAAATTATTGGTTAAAAACAATAACAACCAATGCTTTGAAATGCCTACTGTGATCTAGGTTGTCTGTCCAAACAGAGCCAGCAATTTTGTCTCGTCTGTAGGCTACTTATCAGAGCATAATGAGATTTAGCTGTAATTTTTATTGTCAAATATTTTTTCCATTTACTTTGTCATTACAATTTAGTCATGAAATAAAAGGTTGTCAACGAATACTTATTGTCAAAATTTCAGCTGACAAAATCAAAATTTCTAAGAGACCAGTAGACCTCTAAGATATTCCGATACAAGGCCATTCAGTGCTTTATAAGTTAACCCTCTGAGCCCGGCTGTATGGTCAACGATGCAGCGCACTGTTTGCGTATATTTCCGTTTATATCTCGCTGAAATCTTCATGTAGAATCATGAAAAAAACACTGGCTAAATCCGTAATCTGTCTTC
>JAODLD010000226.1:0-15575 GCA_026781065.1 Mormyrops boulengeri | reverse complement strand
TGCTCGCCCCTACGGACACTGTCGCTTTGGCTCGTGTGTTTGCGGTGTATGTATTTGGGTGTGTAAGGACTGACTGCCATTTTTGTTCATGTTGTTTATTGTTCCTTTGATTAGGGAGTTAGGGGTTAGTATTGTTGTTTTGTTTGTAGTTTGTTTTCTCACATAGGATTACCTTAGAGTGGGTTTCGTTCGGTAGCGGTGTTTGGTTTGTTGTTTTGGCCTGTGTCACTCCCGAAGTTTGTTACACCTAGTGTTTGTACTGTGTCTGTGAATAAATATTAAAAAACTACAAAAAAAGATCCCTTTGTGTCCTGTGTTCCCTTTTCCCGTTCCCTGATTATCCCTTCTCCCCATTAACCTTTCCCATTCCTTTCTGTCGGTCCTCATCCCTAGGCTGGGGATCGTAAGACATACATTATTAAGATTTGTGACGTGTTTGTTTAAGAACATGTGCTTTCAAGAAATCCAGCTTATGAAATGACCCTGACTGGGCACCATCCCTATATCTGGGCCATACATATGTTACACCCACAGACACTGCACGCTCTAAAAGACAAAGTAGATGTGAGCAGCTACGGAAAGAGAAACTGCAAGCAGCAGAGATGGGGGTCGACAATTATGCAGAACTTGGAGAGCTACATAATGAGTATGGCACACCAGAGCCTGGTAGTGAAAGCAGTCAGCAACAGACTGAGGAGGGGGACACCTGACACTGGAGAAGAAGGTGGTCAGCTACATGCCGAAGAGGGGACACATGAGGCAGGAGGAGAAAGTGATGAGGATCACTGAGGACGAGATACACAACATCAGTCACGACGTGGCACAGACTGAATGTGAATTGTGTGTGCTCAGGTGTGCAGAAATAAACCACCTGTTGGAACAGAGAGCTGCAACGTGAACTCAATGACTGAAGGATATCCGATGATTTCTTTGGCGAGGATGATGAAAAAGTAAGGTACTATATAGGTCGGCCAAACCTGGGAACCTTTATGGCATTATTAATTTTTTTGGTACCTCTCATGCATGGTCAAAGGAAATTTCTCACCCCATTTCAAATGCTCCTGTTAACTTTCATGCGGCTTTGATTGGATCTGCCTCCACAACACCTAGCTCATCTGTTTCATGTTTCCTCAAAGACAGTGTACAGAACATTCAATGAAATGGTGTCATTTTTACATGCAAACTTCAGGTGTTCTATTGTATGGCCAGATAGAGAGACACTGCACAAAATTGTGCCTCATGAGTTTGTGGAGGCCTTTGGACACAGAGTGGCACCAGACCACCAAATCTGAAAGCTTGTGCCGAAATGTTTTCGAGCTACAAGCACCACCACTCTATGAAATACCTAATAGGTATTACCCCCAAGGGAGCCATTTGTTTCTTATCAAAAGGCTTGGAAGGTCATACAAGTGACAAACATACAACGCTGAACAGTGGTTTTCTTGATAATCTGTTGCCTGGGCACATTGTCTTGGGTGACAGAGGTTTTGACATACAGGAATGTGTGGGCATGTTGTGTGCAGAGGTCAAACTTCCAGCGTTTACTAAAGGCTGCTGTTAGTTAGCAGCTAGAGATGTGGAGGAAACTAGAAAAGTAGCACATTTGAGAATCCATGTTGAAAGGGTCATTGGAAATGTCTGTGAGAAATATAAAATCTTAATAGGAACCATTCCCATAAACATGATTCTTCCATGTGAAGGTGAAGAAGCCACAATGCTGGATAAGGTTGTCACTGTGTGCTGTGCCCTGATAAACCAATGCCCAATTATAGTTAGACAGTTCTTCAATGTTCAAGTCAGAGTTGCATTATGTCGCAGCCTAGGTGGAACAATGACAGCAGATCCAAAACTCCTCTTAGCTGTTGCATGATGTAGACAAAAACAACTTAAATGGAACCACAGAATTGGGCAGTTTTATTATCACAAGCCACCATGTCATCTTTGCTCTCCGGTCCACGACAAAAGAACTATAACTTGACGGCCGTTTGTCTCTTCCGGGACTTCTCCGCTACTGTGCTAAATCTTCTGTGTGTTCTTTTTGGATTCCCTCCTGGAACAGAAATCTCATCAAGTGGCATCTGTCTTGCAACCTGAGTGAAGTAACAGCTGACCAGTTCAAGGAGACATACACACTCGAAAAATTGCTGTGCTTTTTTCAAAAGCGCACTCCAGAGCTCTGGGTCAGGCGCCACACGCAATACCACACAGTATTTCAGGGTCCACACAACAAAATCACAGTACTCTGCATCTGCAACAAAAATTTGTGTCTGTACTTGTTTGTGATATGGATGATCTTTCTTAAGCTGCAGCTCTCCATCCACTATTTCCAAACAGAAGTTTTTGTCTCCAGTGTTTCATGCCTCTTCAACAGTAGTGTCACGGTACTTGTATGGGCATTTTATTTCGACACAACCTTTACCACAGCAAGTGCACTGCACAATCCCATCTGGCGATGCCCTCTCAAAGTCACAGTGAAGCTTCTCAGTCTGCAATCTGTACTGTGCTTATTGTTATTATCTGTGCTTATTATTATTATTATGCTTCATTTGTAAGGCTGTCTACATGATTACAGATAACTTCACCTTGTAATTACTAATGACTTAACCTTCGTCCTGTGTTTCTGTACGCATCTTTTATGTTAGACGGGTTGGTGCCGACCCATGTCTTAAATCAGCCATAAAATACCCTCAAAAGAATTATTTATCACCCAATTTGTGTTTTACCTCTTGGTTACCTTGTTAGGCTTCCTTATACATATAATATTCCTTATTTATGCTAGCAGTCTATTTACTGTACTACCTGACTGACTTTAGCGGTCAACAACTCGAGTCTCATGCATGTGGCAATCATTATTGAGGTGTCATACAGATAAGTCCTTTAGTAGAGCATTGGTTGGTTTTTTGTTGTGCAAATAGCTGTTCATAAAAAAAATTATCAAAAAATCCTTTTTACAAACATCTGCTGCAGAAAACGTGCCCACTCACAAGTAAAGTCTATGTGTGGGAAACACAGATCATCTGCTGGAAGGAAGGCCAGGATCAGATTTGGATATTTCCGGCCCACTCTGTCCCCTGGTTAATTGATTAGGCTAGGATACTGGATAAAGTTGGCAACATGTAACGTTAATCATGAACTGTCTACTAATTGTAAATTCCGTTCGCTTACTGTTATTTCATTCAACATTTACTCTTATCCTGCACACTGAGGCTCAGTTCCCATCACCTCCATGTACAAATATCAATAAATATTAAGTTGCAAGTAAAACGAGATGATGAAAGTGGCCCAATCAGTAAATCATTCTTGCCTGCAAGAAGCAGTCATGTGACAAATGGTGACTCTTATGGAACAAGTGATCAAACAAACAGTGAAATTCATTCACTACCACACTGATCAAATACAGGGTTTAATATCATATCTTACCAACAGAGTGATCCTAGGTCCCGAGAGCTTCCACTAGATTCACAACGACTTGAAGCACCTTCACTTGGATCTGGGCAGGAACCCTAATCCTTCAGCTGTCCATCTTTGTTCGCTGTGAACCTCGTCTTCTGAGAGATAGAAGGACCGGCGTTAACCACTAGAAGTTTCTGCATTAAATTGCACAGGTGCCTTGATGTTTTCATAAAAAATTCAACCATGAGTTAAGCTTCTGCATTACTATTGGCACCAGTTCATTCAGTTATAGCAATTAATAATAAAACAAAAAATCCACTGAATAATATATCTTTCAAAAGTAAACCTTCAGCTACAATTCTAACAATAATTTAAGAGGTAGTGTTGACTTGCCAGAGCAATGATAAGACCTGCAGAAACGGTGCAAGACACAGTAACCAACAGCAATCTGAATAAAGTGTGATTTTTGGGTCATAACCTACTCCTCACTGATCCTCTGCTCTGTGCACTGACTGAAAATGCAGCAGACAACAGTAAATAGCTACAATAAGGCCTGCTAGACTGAGCTAAATATGTTGATATGTAGCTCTGTAGGCTCACTGTGGGTATACTATGGGCTTGCTGCGAACCTACATCTGGGCCCACATGTGCCCCACATTTCATGCCGGAAACAGGGCCCACAGTGGGCTATTTGAAGTGGTGGCACACGGGCCCCAAGGAGGGATGTTTCCTGGTGTATCACACAAGATGGTTGACAATCTGGCCGTGAATACTGAATGTGAATCCAGATTAATTTGTGTAATGCTTACAAACTGATCTTTTGTTTTGAATTGGACAGAAAAGTCAAAAGTAGCTAAAAACGATATAGAGATATATAGATGAAGGCCGAAAAATTTAGCAGTAAAAACTATAATTTAATTCTGCTTGATTTAGATTTTTTTTCTTCATGCACATTTACTTTTTATATATATTGTTCTGCACATTAATTTTATACTGCATGAAAAAAAACAAGCACAGACTATTATTGTATTTACATTAATGCAAATAATCACTGACCAAAACCCCACTGCATTCTGTTATTTTACTTACAGTAATACTCATTAATTATCACTTTATCACTAAATTATCACTAACAGCATAGCATTTTTAAAATAGTTATATTTCATTATGACTGCTAGATAGCAGTGTCATATGAAAATTGAGTCCTGGAATTGCGGTTGTAGTACTGCGGTCCTGCAACTGCAGTCCCAAGTACTGCAGAACCATACTATTGGGGTTTGACTGACAAAGATTATCGGTGAAGGATCGGCAATACCAACCTTATTATCGGATTGAAAAGAAAATCACTGTAAGGTATGGCATTACAGAGGGATAAAAAGAATCTAATCTGCTGTGCACTATTCACCACTAGAGGGTGCTCAGATACCACAACCTTTTACATTGATTCATTCTTTAATTCTATTAAATGAATCTTAACAAAGTGCAAATGATATTATGTGTTTTTAAACACCATTACATAGACATTAATTGCTTTATACTAATTATATATATTCCGGTGGCACTGCCCTGCTGGTGATCACAACTCTTGCTGCTGTGACCCAAAGTTGTTTGTTAGTTGTCTGCTTCTATTTTTCTTAATCTAACATGTTGCCCCTTCATAATGGTTAAATATTTTATTTGTGTTTTAACTATGATAAAACAAGAGACACTTACGGCGGCTCATTTGGAGTTCTTTTTCCTTGTACTGCTCAGTACTCGGTCGTATTGTGCCAACCCCTCCAGGCTCCACTGAAGGCTCGTTGCTCTCAAACAGAAGAGCCAACCTTTTGTCACTCCGTTGGTTCTACCGCTTCTGTAAACCAATTAGAATCCATCAGAGCGGAGCAGTCCCAGAACAGACGCCGACGGAGAAGAGGTCGGAGAGGGGGGACCAGACAGTGAGCCTGGTGGCACAGACGTAGATGTCCCCTGCCAACAATGATACTGAGTAATATCAACTGCAAAATAAAATCAAGGAGCTCCTCAACCAAACCTACAGTAGGTCTGCAACAACTACCTGGAAGCTGGCATCATTCAGATATTGTCAATTCTGTGGTGGAAGTGGAAGATGTTTTTCTCATCATGCATTTGGTTTTAAAACATCTTGAGGACAGTACAGCTTATGGTTGACTGTTTTTTATTGATTTTAACTCTCCTTTTAAAATTCTTCAGCCATATTTTTAAATGAGAAGCTTAGATAGTTGGATATCAACTCTTCAGTTATCAAGCAGTATCGCATATTTTTAACAATAAGAACTGTGGGTTAAAGTCAACTACATTCAACAACAACAACAGGTAAAAACTATTAGTCCTGGCATGCCACAAGGCTGTGTTAGCTCACCTGTTCTCTTTACTCTGTACATCAATGAGTGCTCCTACAGCCACAGAATTATACGCTGATGATTCTGCTATGTTAAGGCTACTCTACAAGCATGATGATAGAAACATATGTCATTAAGGGAATTTTTTGAATGGTATGATGAGAACCACGTTGTTCTAAATGTTAAAAATACTGAGGAGATCGTATTTGACCCTAAGAAAGTGGGCAATCATAGCTCAGTGATCATACATAATCCAATCACACAAGTTCAGTCCTATAAGTATCTTGGTTTCTGTATTGATAGCACTTTGACCGGCAATGTTTATGTTGACTGGGTATGTTCTTGTCTCCGTCAGAAAATGTATTTTAATGCAGATTATGTTTGTATGGAGTTGAACAAAAAACATTTACTGTTATCCTGCACACTGAGGCTCAGTTCCCATCACCTCCATGTACAAATATCAATAAATATTAAGTTGCAAGTAAAACGAGATGATGAAAGTGGCCCAATCAGTAAATCATTCTTGCCTGCAAGAAGCAGTCATGTGACAAATGGTGACTCTTATGGAACAAGTGATCAAACAAACAGTGAAATTCATTCACTACCACACTGATCAAATACAGGGTTTAATATCATATCTTACCAACAGAGTGATCCTAGGTCCCGAGAGCTTCCACTAGATTCACAACGACTTGAAGCACCTTCACTTGGATCTGGGCAGGAACCCTAATCCTTCAGCTGTCCATCTTTGTTCGCTGTGAACCTCGTCTTCTGAGAGATAGAAGGACCGGCGTTAACCACTAGAAGTTTCTGCATTAAATTGCACAGGTGCCTTGATGTTTTCATAAAAAATTCAACCATGAGTTAAGCTTCTGCATTACTATTGGCACCAGTTCATTCAGTTATAGCAATTAATAATAAAACAAAAAATCCACTGAATAATATATCTTTCAAAAGTAAACCTTCAGCTACAATTCTAACAATAATTTAAGAGGTAGTGTTGACTTGCCAGAGCAATGATAAGACCTGCAGAAATGGTGCAAGACACAGTAACCAACAGCAATCTGAATAAAGTGTGATTTTTGAGTCATAACCTACTCCTCACTGATCCTCTGCTCTGTGCACTGACTGAAAAATGCAGCAGACAACAGTAAATAGCTACAATAAGGCCTGCTAGACTGAGCTAAATATGTTGATATGTTACCACTGATTTTGGTATTACTGGTGCTGCTCTCACCTCGCCGACGATGCCGTGGACCCCAGAGGGTTAATGGGCAATTACAATTAGATGACTAGACACCATCTAGCATCTGGGGGTGGAACTATACCCTACATCCTTCTCCACTTTACATGATGGCATCCTTGCCATCCGCAAAAACATAACATAGAGGCTAACTTGGCCTGAGTGCTTGAGTACCATTAGTTCATTGGATGGACTGTGTGAGTGACTGTATGTGGTAGTGTTGTGTGGGGGTATGGCTTTTTCTTGCTCTGGCTAGGTGCCAAATTCTCCGACCTCTCTCAACCTTCTCTTGATGGGTTTTCAATTCTGCCTCATGTATGGAATAGGACAGTTTGGATGGAGGTCCCCTGTTCCTTGTGGGATTCTGGCGGGGGGCACCTCTGTTGTGATCGACATTCGAGGTCTCTGCGGAAAGCTGGTGTGACAAGTCCTGTTGTTCCACAAGAGCATCAAGTTGTGTACAATCATCCTCCCCGTCCTCCAAGGAATTTACAGCCTCTCCCACCCTCATGGTTGCCAAATCTGTGCAAGAAGCAAAAGCATAGCTTTCCTTTCTTCCAACTCTGCCCTCCTCCTCCCCTCCAGAGTAGCTCAGCACCTCATTTATATCCCCTTCCTCTGTGTTAGTCCCCTTAGCGTCACACAGACCCTCACCTACTGGTCCCCTTCCCAGCATGCACTGCTGTTCTAACGGAAGGAACATGCACTGGGTCATGAGATTCTGATGAATCACCCGCTCTTTCTCACCATCCTCAGAATGGACCACATACACCGGTATTCCAGGCTGTTTCTTAATGACCAGGTAAGTTTAAGGCTCCCAGCGGTCACCAAGCTTCTGTCTGGTTTCAGTGTGGCAAACTTTGACAGTCACCCAGAACGAACTGCCTCACTCTTGCCTTCAAATCATAGTATTTCTTCTGCAGGCCCTTGGAATGGCAGGAAAACAGCCTGGCCTGCTCGCAAGCATGAATGAGGCTGTCCTGCAACGTTTTAGCATAGTCAGCATGTTTGCAGGGCTCAATCTCTTCTGATAGGCCGAAAAGAAGGTCAATGGTCAAATGAGGGTACCTGCCAAACATCAAGAAATAAGGTGTGTAGCCAGTAGAGTCATGGCGCATGCAATTATAAGCAAGGGTCAATGCATCAACATGCTCATGCCAGTTGGACTTCAGATGTGGGGATAATGTACCCAACATATTCATCAGAGTACGATATAACCATTCTGTGGTACCGCTCCCCTGAGGGTGGTATGGAGAAGTATGTGACTTTGCAGTCCCCGTCAGTTTGCACAACTCCTTCACCAGCCCACTCTCAAAATTGTGTCCCTGATCTGCATGTAACTTTGCAGGGAATCCAAACCTGCAGAGGAAGTTTCTCCACAGCACCCTCGCCACTGTGACTGCCTTCTGATCTTTTGTTGGGTAAGCCTGTGCAAACCGAGAAAAATGGTCTGTAACAACTAAGACATTCTCAAAACCCCCCTTAGATTTCTCTAGAGTCAAAAAATCAATGCAGATGAGCTCCAAAGGGGCACTCGTGTTGATGCGAATAAGCGGAGCCCGCAGACCAGCTGAAGGCTTTTTTCTCAGGCAGCACCTTTCATATTGCTTGCACGAGGACTTGACGTCCGAGAACATACGGGGCCAGTAAAACCTCTCCCTGACCAGTGCAAGTGTGCGTTCCACACCGAAATGTCCTGAATCATCATGAAGGGCACACTTCCTGTAGTTATGAAATTTCTCAGGCAACATTAGTTGTTCAATGGAACCTTGCTGGTTGTCCTTCACCTGCCGATACAAAATGTCATCCTTCACGACCAGCTTGTTCCACTCCTTCAAAAGCAGCCACTCCCGCTTACTCCCTTGACCTCACCCTGCTTGCCTAGGTTTGGTGTTCCTAGATATATAATATAGCAGGCGCCCAATGGCAGGGCCTTTCTTCTGGCTTGCCCTCAGCTCATGCTTTGAGATTGCCGGAAGGGCATCACTTCCAACTCCATGAAACTGGTTATGTCTTACTGCAGAAGTGCAGGAAACCTCTGTCGCGTCATACCTCCTGAGTTCTGCCAAATAGACACATTCTGAGGCCATACCAGGGTTTTCCTGTTCCATGGCTCTCTGTGTCTGTGAAGGAAGAGTGACTTGATGTGGCAGGGTCCATAGAGTTTCTGAGACATCTTTGGATGACATATGCGAAAGGGCGTCAGCATTGGTATTACACCCTCCCCGCCTATACCAGATGTCAAAGTCAAACATTGAGAGCTGGGACACCCAACGCTGCCCTGTCGCATCTAGTTTTGCCGTTCTCATCACATATTTTAACGGATTATTGTCCACTTGGACTGAGAACCTGTGTCCATACAGGTAATCATAGAACTTTCCGGTGACTGGCCATTTAAGGGCCAGAAACTCCAATTTATGCTCAGGGTATCGCGTTTTATCACGGCTCAGACCACGGCTAGCATATGCAATGACACATTCTTCACCACCCTGTAGTTGAGCTAGCACTGAGCCAAGACCCCCCAGAGACGCGTCAATGTGTAGCACAAAGGTTAGGTTGTAGTCCGCATACCCAAGCACCAGGGCCGTAGTGAGTTTAACTTTCAAAGTCTGGAAGGCGTTCTCAGCTTCATCATCCCAGCTAAATGGCAACCCTCTAGCTACTGGGCGTTTCCTGCCTCTATACCTTTTACTGGGGTCCCCAGAGGTCAGCTGGTAGAGTTCAGCTGCAATAGATGCATACCCTTCAATAAACCGCCGATAGTATCCTGCAAAACCTAGGAATTGCAACACCTTTCGTCAGTTGGCCGGCCTTTTCCAACTTGCCACCTTACTAATCTTGTCTGGGTCAGTATAGATGCCCTCAGCGGAAACTACATAGCCCAGGTACCTCACTTCCTTCCTGAGTAAGTGACTCTTTTGAGGCTTCAGCTTGAGCCCATGCTCCCGTAACCTGTCAAACACCAACTGCAGCTGCCTGAGATGCTCCTCAAACATTTTGGAGAATATTATAATGTCATCCAAGTAGATAAGCAAGCTTGCAAAGTTCATATCACCAAAACAGTAGGTCATCAATCTTTGGAAAGTGGAAGGTGCATTCTGAAGGCCGAAAGGCATATGGTTGGCCTCAAATAAGCCCATAGGTGTGCTAACAGCTGTATTATGTTTGTCAGCCTCCGCTACCTCTACCTGCTAATACCCAAATGTCAGATCCAGTGTGGAGAAATATTTAGCCTGACCAGGAGCCTCTAGAACATCTTCCACCCTTGGGAGACGAAATGCATCACGAGTGCAGCAGGAATTCAATTTCCTATAGTCCATACATATTCTTAACGAGCCATCTATCTTTGTAACAACTACAATCGGTGAGGCATATGCACTTTTGCTTGGACGTATAACACCTGACTCCTCCATCTCTGCGATGGCCTTCCACACCGCTTGGTACTGGAAGGGTGGGATTTTTCTGTGAGGCAGACGGAATGGCTTTGGAACAACTAGGGGAATCTCCTGTTGTGGTGTGCCCATCGTCAAATGAATGTTTGAAGAACACCTCGGTGTTGTGCTGTATAAGGGTTATCAGCTGCAAGCACTGATCTTCTGTTTCAAAACAAGCATCTCTCACATTCAGGAGAGACAAAATGTCCTGCTCGGTTTGTTTGGCATGGGCCTGATCTGCAAGTGGACAAACATGATGTAGTTGGGCTTGAGGTTTCTGAGTGCCCTGCAGACATCCATGTTGCTGAACAGGCTCTTCAGATTCGCCCTCTGCCACCTTCTCTACAAGGAACACATCCGCGGGCCGGGTTTTAGGCTTGATTTTCAATGGCTTTCTTAGCAAGTTCATTACTCGAACAGGAACGCAGCCTTTCTTTACATCTGCCAGAACCCGAGCAACAACCAAGCCTTCAGGGAGCTTATAACATGGCAGACCTTCCACCAAGGCAGTGTAATCTTCTTGCCCAGGGCCTCCTCCCATGACTCACATTGGCTTCTCCCTCAGCAGGAATGACCTTTAGTCTACCACTGGCATACCTCACGGGCCCCACCTTACAGAGACCATTACCACAGCCAACCCTCTCCACTTGTACAAGAGCAGAATACCATTCAGGGTAAGCCAATTTCACAGTGGACAAGTAATGCACACCCAACCTGGATTTCAGTTCATCTCTTGATGCACGAATCACACTTGTTCCTTTTAGTAAGGGAACTATTGCTCTATACTCACAGACCGGCATGACAAACACAGGCACGCCTTTGTAAGTCTTCTCCAGCAATGATAGGTCAATGTGAAGAACACCCATATGCAGGACTTGATGGCCTCCCGCTCCCTCTATAGGAATATATGTTGGTTTCGGTGTTTGACAACACAGTTCCCGGTGTCTATGCCAAAACTCGTCCATGATTGTTGTCACTTGAGAACTAGTATCAATAAGAGCTTTACAAGTCCAACCATTTACCATTACTTCACCCTCATTACTTGGGCCTACAAGTAGAGTATTTTTCTGCTGTAGACAATTGAATTTTGGGTTGGGGCTGCACTCCTTGCCCGTAGGTGCCCCTACTACCATGGGCTCTAGGGGTTTGACGGCTGGCCTACCTGGCTGCCACCCTGCATGTCATTCAATGGGGGCAGGACAACCCGACATAGCCTGGCCACATGTCCAGGCGTACCACAGTGGTAGCAGACAAAATCAGCTTTGCTGGCCCTCTTTGGGGTAACAGTGTGCTTCAATTGTGGCCTGGTAGATCCAGAATCCAGCTTAGCCTCTAATGTTGCCATCCTAGAAACCTGTTCCTCCTCGGTCAAAGTCAGATCTTTGTTTGCTATATAGCTCTTATTTTGCCTTCTGTTCACATACTGTGTTTTCTTGGATCTCGGCTGAGAATGAGATTTTTTTGATTCTCTAGCTAAATGCTAAAGTTCCGCCTGTAGTTCACGGAAACTCATCGTTCTAGGCTTCATGGGGCCAATATGCATGTACACCTCTTCATCATTTAACCCCCTAAGGAACTGTCTGGTCAGTTTCCCATCACAGTCTGCAAACGGGTGACCTCCATACTGTATGTCCTCTACCGTACGGAGTATGGCTTCCAGTGCAATGGCATATGAGCATGCAGTCTCACCAGGCCTTTGCATTCTCTCATAAAAGTCAGCAAGTGGATCAAGTGATGACTAGACATCACCATATTCTGCCCTTAATTCTTCAAAAGCCCTCCTGGAGGTTCGTTCATGAGCCGGCAAATTGAGAACTAGCTTCCTGGCTTCCCCACTCAGGTGTCGAATCATTACAGCGAAGGCAAGGCTTTGTGTAAGACCTCCAGCATCCAACAGGTATTGTATATCTCTTATCCAATCATCAACTAAGAGCTTGCAGTCAGGGCCTCCACTGATCACCTGAACGTTTCTAATTTGGTGAGTCTGAGTAAATCCACATGCTAGGGTCTATCTTTGTGGGTCATGGGGGACAGTGCTAGAGGTTGAGATCCCAGGGAGGTCTCGCCTGGCTGGTGGTGAGTGCACTGGGGTATTGTAAACACCTTGAGAGGCATAGTGCATTTGTGAGCCTTCTGTGTAGGCTGGCAGTGTGGCCGGGGCTGGGGACTGATGGGGCCCATGAGCATTAAGATGCACCGGTGGGCCATAGCTCAGTTGTGTTATAACAAGATACACTGGAGGTCTCACCATACTTTGCTGAGGTTCGTTAGAGCTGCTGCAAGTGTTTATCTGAGCTGGGAGGCCATGGGGCATCATGTCCAGCACAGGCTGTTGGGCTCCAAACTCCTCCAGACACACTACAGCATCAGGCCTATCGCGATCAGTATTTACCCGATGTCTCTCATAATTTACCGAAAGCCATGGAGTGTCTGGAGCAGGTGGCTGCTTCAAAGGCACTGACCCAAGTGGGGTTCCACCACTGGCCATGGTCAATCTACAGAGAGGTTGTGCATGCGCGTATGTTAAGATTTTGTGAGTACTATGGCTGAGAAAACGAGCTGTAATGCCTCAGTGCTCACGTGTGCATAGATAAATACGAAGTAAATCAAATAAAACAAAACAAAAAAAACTATTTGAAGTACTGGCAATGCACAAAAAACAAGGTAAAAAAATTAGATTATCACCAATTTCCAAATACTACAGGAAAACAAAGAAACCAATTTCAGAGCACAACAACAAAGAATACAACTACAGTAAGAGGATGAAATTATACAGTATACAATACGTGATACAGCTTCAATACACAGAACTGCACTTACCTGCAGCAGTAGTCCATTTCACAACAAAATAACTATTAACTGTTTTACAGGTATGACATATCAAATAGTATTATCTAACTCACCCAAAAAGAAAAGAAAATACCAAGATCCTTAAGCAAAAGTTACGTAACCCAATTCCTTTATCTTTGTAAGTGGACAGTGGGGTTTTTTTGTTTTTTTTTTTTAAAACAAGAATCCGAGTCACGGCATCATAGATGTACCCCGCTTTGTCCCGTGCACTTAGCTGCCAACTGGACTGCATCCTCCCTCTTTGGCGTTTTTCGGCCACTCTGCATTGTGTATTTTTTATTGAGGACGAAGGGACGACCAGACACACGGGAGGGTTCGTTTTCTTGTCGCTTTGGTGAATCTGCGGTTTATTACTTGTGCCAAACACATGAACAGTCGTCACTTTCTTTAGACATTACAATCAGATACATAAGACCTTTAGATTAAAACTGTACTAAGTTTCAATAAACAGGACATTTTAGCAGTTTTCTAACAACCGCTCCATATCCATAGTGCGATATTTAAAGCAGATATTAAAACAATGAATTATCTCAAATAAAACATATTGAATGGTACGATACATTTTGAAACACAAAATGGGAACATATTATCAAAGAGTGACAACAAAAACAATATTACATTTTCACTAGATGAAAAGAACCACTCCTTACCTTGTGCCAAACACATGAACACTGAGCAAGGAGCACTGCTTAATGGGCAATTACAATTAGATGACTAGACACCATCTAGCATCTGGGGGTGGAACTACACCCTACAGTGGTATTGCCTAATGAAATTTCTGGTATGTGTGTGTGTGTGTGTGCGCGTGTATATATATATATATATATATTAGGGGTGTGCAAAGCAGCCGGTATTTGTATCTGTATTTGTTGAGGTGGGAAAAGTATTTGTATTTGTATTCGAGTAAAATTCAAAATAAGCGTAAAAATCCAACCTTTTTAACCAAACGTTTACGTTACTCTGTCAACAGCCTATTGTCTAAATTACCTTGCTAACCGAGCTACATAAACAGAGCGAACATGAGAGCACCCGACTGCAGACGTCAATAATGCAGCGTAATGGAATAATCTCCCGATCAAACTCCGCTTCCCAAAAGTTATAAACTGCCTCTGGAACCCAGTTAAGGCACAAAAATCTATTCAAGAAAAATAGTGATGCAGTTAAGTCTTTCTTCGGTCAGCCGAGCCTTCTCGTTGCTGTGTGGAGTAGCCTGTGTCAGTCACCTCTTTAACCCACCCACCTCCCCGGACTCCTGAACGTCACTCACTCACTCACTCACTCACTCACTTATCCCGGCATGCCCTGCGGTCTCATGAGGAAACGCAGCTTTTTGATATAAAGTTTTTCTTGCTCCCGAATACAAATATCTTTTAAAGTATTCGAAATAAGTATTCGTAAAAAACACGTTATTTGTGCCTTTCCGAATACCGTATTCGGGTTCGGCTCCACCCCTAATATATATATATTTATATTTAAATGTATGTGTGTGCGTATATAAGTATTTCATTATTAACTGTAATGATTAATAATCATATCATAGGCTACCAGTGTTGACCTCAAGAGATCAAAAATCCTCAAGGCACTCTGCGCTTACCTGGGTGACGATGATCGACATCTCATCAGGGAGTTTATAGTAAGTCAACCAAGGAAACTAAAATAGTGTATATACATAAGTTATAGGAATGCAAATAAAACTCAGCAGTTTCAGAAGTACTCAGACCAGCCTGCTTGGCACCATTCACTGTTCAAAGTCACATCATTTTTCTTTCACATTCTGATGCTCAGTTTGAACTTCAGCGGGTTGTTCGCAGTGTCTACATGCCAAAATGCACAGAGCTGCCACCGTGTGATTGGCTGATAAGATATTTGTGTTAAGTAGTGGCCAGGAAGTGTATATTCAGTTTGTAATTGTTTCTGTAACAGAAAAAAGCTTGCTAGGCTTCCATTGATACACTCAAAAAAATAACTTGTTAGGTGAACATAGTAAAATTATGGAAAGAATTTCCACCAAAATCAAATGCTTTAATTTAGCGAGAAAGAATTTTCTTGACTGACCTAAATGTAAATATGTTGGGTCAACAAGATGTATTGGGGGTACTGTTAGTTAATTACCATGGTTCACTCCAACTAAATTTGTAAGGGTAAATGTGACATATTTACAAAAGTAGAATCTGACTTGATTTTATTTGGCCATTTTTTTTTTTTTTTTTTTTTTGGGCCCTCTGCGGAGGACTACTTTATCTTTTATATATATATAATTTTTTAATTATCCTTATCTATTTACTGATTTATTTT
>JAODLD010000225.1:0-15605 GCA_026781065.1 Mormyrops boulengeri | reverse complement strand
TTTTATAAGTCTGCCCAACTTTTGCTAAAAATTATGTTCGGAAATAGTACTTGCCTAATAATTCTGCACACAGTGTATATTGTTTTACAAAGTTAGGAAAACATTAAGTTAAGCCTGATGTTGCCTTACACATAAAAGGATAATCACAGTTTCTTCCACACAGTGAGGCAAAGCATACAGCCTATTAATTAAACACTGGTATCGAATCAGTACTCAGTATCAGGTGATACCCAAAGCCCAGGTATCAGTATCGGGACAGAAAAAGTGGGATCGGTGCATCCATAGTTATGGCTAATACTTGTATTTCCCGACTGTGGCCTGATTGTTTACGCATGACTTATGTGAACCTTGTCTGATCCTCGCATGTCTTTAGCATTGTGTAAATTGCCCACTATGTGTGTACCTGATGGTCCCGCGTCTGACCTCCCTGTGTTTCCCTACTATGTTCAGTTTGGTGTTTGTTGGGTGCTTGTTATAGTCCTGTTAAAGACTGCAATTAAAGAACGTGTTCTTCCCGGCAAGCAAGTCTCTTCCTTCACTGCTCTCGTGATGCCTCAGTCTGCCTGGCAGTACATTGGTGTCAGAAGTGAGATTTTGGAGGCGATCACACTGTTGCTGCTGGAGTGGGCGCTCTATGAGATCATCCAGCACACGTGTCTGGCTGAGGCAGCGGAGGCGGAATTCTGAGGCCTGGCTGTGGGAGTTGCTGGGCATCCTGTTTAGCAGGTCTCCCTAAGGCATGCAAGAGGAAGGGTCAGTGCTCCTGGGGACCTGCCATGCCATCACCCGCCAGCAGCTGAACTTTGCCATCGCCTGCGAGATCGGGAGCTCACACCTGTGGAGGTGGGTCCACCTGAACAGCAGACTGGACCGGGCAAACACAGTGCTGTACATGAACGGCCAGAGCAGACTCTACTTTCTGAGGAAGCTCAGGTCTTTTGATGTGTGCAGCAATCTGGTGAGTATGTTCTATCAGACCACCATGGCCATCGTACTTTTCTATGTGAATGTCAGGTGATGCATCTATTAATGTTGTCGATGAACTTTTATCAATGTAAGAGCCAAACAGGATGCAATTCTTTTCTAGTAATAATTAAATTTTTAAAAAGGGTTAAAAGACTGGTTACTTAATTTCAGATATTAGATATTACTTTTGTTGAAAGGCATAATTTAGTGATGTATGAATTACTGTATAATTTAGATGGATGTATAATTATTATTTTAAAAAATTGTATTGCAATTTATTGAGCACTCTCCAGGAAAAGGTATCGAAAACTCCTTCTTTTCTCTGAACATTATGAAGAAAAGATGTGACGAGAGTTCGGACGAAAACTAAACTTAAATGGCGTGTTTGAAATAGCAAGCTGAATCTCTCCCTGCAAAAATGTTTTTTGATAGCAAGATTTTATTCAGTCAAAGTGGAGTTTTGCCGATTTATGAGAAGTTGTTTGCACATTTTTGTATTTTCTTTTATTAAGAAAGGCCCTTTTTATAAAGAAAGTGCTTTAAACTTTTGCATGCAGCTGAAGCATTACAGTAACTGCAATTTGTAAGATGGCTGATGCAGTGGAGCAGGGCAGGTCACGCAAGCTAACAGAGAAGGCATTAGAGGAGAGATTGCAAAGGTTTATAACATTGAGGAGATGAACATTAGGAACTCTGACAAGCAAAACGAAGGAAATAGAGACAATGGTGAGTGATGCTCAGATCAAGACAGTTGGTTTGAATCTAAAATGGAATCAATCAGAGAATTTTGGAATATAAATAAAAGATGGATTGCGGCTGAGCACGAGTTCACAGTGAAAAGTGAGTTTATTCACACCGTCCATTGGTAATTTAAGATGCTGCTGGAGAAACACTTTGATTGTACAGTAGTTTCAGTGTCTTCTTCAGCGCTCTCTGGGATTCCTGAAAATATCATGTTGTCCCACATACTGCGTACCTGGATATCCAGAATAGATTCCTTCATCTGTTTGTTTTCATCAGAAAGTTTCTTCATTTTTTTCAGTGAGGGATTGGCTGGAATCTTTGAGAGTCTTATTCTCCGCAGAGAGCGATTCAACAACAACAACAACTGTTGCTGGCTGAATTCCAGGGATTCTCGTACTGCCTGAACTTCCACTAGTGTCAACCAGGCATCTACACTGAATCATTTGTCATTAATAGTAGACAAGATATCACTGAAATGTCTATCGGGTGAGAAAGCCACATTAGAGTAACACTCTGCTTCGTGGAGGGGATTTGCTGGGTTTGTAGTCTTCCCCATGACGATTCGCTGAAAACACTCGTCCACGTTGTCCTGCAGACTTCCCAGCGTGTCTTCGTCCAGGATGAATTGGCTGTGATTATCACACCCACCAGGGAACGTGCTAAGTTTTACTTAGTTCAATTACCCTTGACTAAGCTAATTAAGCCAGCTATGTTGTTTACATTCAGAAGGATGTCGCCATGTTAGGTTATGCACAAATCTGGCGATAGCTCACGCTCACATTCCCTCCTCTCCATTGTTGTTCTAAACACACCCTATCCTGCCTTGTCCCCCGCAACAAGATCTCACTCCCTGTAGGAAGTGTTTCTTAGGAAAGAAGCAGACATCTGCTCAATCGAAACCATGGGTATCCAAAGTGAAACTAAGCAAAATGTTAGGAAATTTGACACCATATGGTTACTCTTTTGGTAACAGTGACCTTTATGTTGTTTTTTATGTTGATAGATGTAAACTACAAACTGAAGAAATTATGAATGCTATATCCTCTATGCAAAGTAACAAGGCCCCTGGCCCCGATGGCTACCCTGTTGAATTTTATTTAAAAAATTCTCTGTTAAATTAGCTCCATTGCTTCTTGAAATGTTTGAACACTCTGTGGAACAGGGGTTATTGCCACAAACCCTTACAGAACCATCACATTACTGTTAAAACCCAATCAGGATGTTTTGGAATGCAGCTCTTATTGGCCTATTTCATGACTAAATGTTGATGTTAAGATTCTAGCTAAATTGCTTGCTTTAAGACTAGATCCCATGATGGCACACATAATATTACCAGATCAAACTGGTTTTATGAGAGACCGCCACTCTTTTTCCAATATTCATAGACTTTTAGCAGTCATGTACTCCTCAACATCTTCTAATATCCCTGAAGTTGTTGTCTCTTTAGATGCAGAGAAAGCTTTCGACAGGGTTGAATGGACATATTTATTTGCAACGTTGGAAAAGTTTGCCTTTGGGTCAAAATTCATCTCTTGGATTTGTTTATTATATGCTTCCCCTAATGCTTTGGTAGTAACATCTAAAAAACACTCTCAATTATTTTCTCTTACAAGGGGAACATGACTGGGATGCCCCCTGAGCCCATTACTTTTTGCTATAGCCATAGAGCCTCTTGCTATTAAACTTAAAAGTTCACAATTAATTTGTGGTATTTACAGAAGAGGAATAGAACATAAAGTTACCTTGTATGCTGATGACTTCTTGTTATACATATCTGACCCCATTTCTTGCTCCAAAAGAATGGTGGACATATTCCAAGTATTCGGAAGGTTTTCAGGGTACAAATTGAACTTTAACAAAAGTGCATGTTTCCCATTCAATCATTTGGCCTTAAATTTAACAGACACAGATCTGCCATTTCATATTAGTAGGTCAGGATTTAAATATTTAGGAATTAATGTAACGCGTACCCAATCTTCCTTATTCAAAGAGAACTTTATGCCCCTAATTAATAAACTTAAAGTTAATGTTCAGAGATGGAATGCTCTTCAGCTGTCCCTGGCTGGCAAAGTCAATTGTGTGAAGATTAACATTCTGCCAAGATTTTTATACTTCTTTCAAAGTCTTTTTTCAGACAGTGGATAGGATAATAACACAGTTTTTATGGAGTGGCAAGAATCCAAGAATTAACAAAGGATTTCTTCAAAGACATAGGGCCCAGGGAGGATTGTCCCTACCCAAACTTATGTATTATTTTTGGGCTGCTAATCTACAAACATTTCTATATTGGATACAGGCACCAGAGACGTGTGTAAGTTAAATCAAACACTTGTCAGTCAACATCTCTTTTGGCTTTGGTCACATCCAGTTTGCCACTCTCTATTTCAAAGTACACATCATGTCCAATAGTTTCTACCATGCTCAGGATTTGGGCCCAATTCAGACAAAATTTTACATTATTAGGCCTCTCTTTGCAAAGCCCTATATGTAATAATCACCTATTCCCCCCGGCTATGATGGACACTGTATTTTAGGAATGGCAAAAATTAGGCTTGTGTAAATTTAAGAACCTTTATAGTGAAGGCGTATTTGTCAGCTTTGATTATCTGTCCACAAAATATAACATTTCAAAATCTAATCTGTTTTGATATTTCCAAGTCCGGCACTTCATTAGGACTCACAGTACGGCTTTTCCAAATTTAGCACTAAAATCGGGGATGGATACCATTTTAGAAACTTGTATCCACTTAAAGGGTTTTATTTCAAAAATATATAATGGTATAATGGCTTTTACAGAGATATCCTTTGAAAAGATCAGGGCTAAATGGTCAGAGGAACTTGGAACAGAGATTTCCAATAATACACGGGAACAGGCCTTAGCTAGAATAAATGAAATAACATCTTGCGCTCGATTGGGGCTGCTTCAGTTCAAGGTTCTTCACCGTGTGCATTATTGTAAATCTAGGCCAGCAAAAATATATTCTAATTTGGATGATTTATATGATAGATGTAAATCATCCACTGTTAACTTGGTTTTGGAATTGCCCTAAACTGACAGACCTTTGGTGTACAGTGTTTCAAATTTGATGTCTGAAGCACTCAGCATAGACATCCAGCCTTGATTTGAACTGGCTATTTTTGTAGTATCTGGGGATGATGTTTTAGTAGCTAATAAAGTTAAAGATATTTTGGCTTTTACTTTGTTATTTGTTGAACTGGAAATCATCAGATCCACCCAAGGCCTCTCACTGGATTAAGGACTTTTTAATTTTTCTCAAACTTGAAAAGATCAAATATACTCTTAGACACGTCTCATGTGGTTTTATACAATTTGTAACCCAATATTGTTGTACTTTGAAGACCTGGACACACTCCCTTCTGACTAAATTGAACTATAAATGATATTGAAATTGTTCATAGATAACTTTATTTCTTGACACTACATATATTGTAGTTGTACTCCCACTATTTTATTTTATTTTATTTTATTTATTTATGTATTTATTTATTTTGTATTTTTATTTTTTAATGTATTTATTTATTGTTTGTTTTCTTGTTAATCTGTTGTTCTTTTTGGTGTTGGGGTGTTATGAAAAAAATGGAAAATCATTTACACTGTTGTCTTTGTTCTTGTTTCTTTGAATAATAAATAAAGAAATGTGAAAATGCAAAAAACAAAACTAACATGTATTTCCTATCAAGTTATCACATATGGTAAAATCTATAGTTTTCCTATAGGCTTTTTGCTTGAGTGCCTTGCATGTCTAATGTGTTTTTGGTATGAATGTGGCCATAATCATACAAGAAAAAAACACTGACTTGTAGTGAACATGTAAAGAACAACATACATTGTCATATATAATTGAAATAAGAAAAATGCTTGATAGCCTGAGTTGTGTGTGTGTGTGTTTTGTTTAATATGGACAGCATGATTCCCCGAGATGCCTCAGTGTTACTCACCACCATGTCTAACACACAGCCTCACAAACGATCATCTGTTGGTCAGGTAGTCCATGGTCCACAGTGGAGCTTTTTAACATTATAGTTAAAGTAAATTTCCAAAACTCAAAGATAGATAGATAGACAGATATCTTTATTGCCATTTGCACAGGTACAGGTCAGAACAAGTACACTTGAATTCTTGTGCGTATCTCCCAGAGTCATTTTTATAAAATAGAGAGGCAGGGGAGAAGAGACAATTTTTTAAAGATAAAATAAAATAACATAATATAGAATAAAAATAAATAAAAGCAGCAAACACACTAATTGCAGGACGGAGTAAGTAGATACTGTGCATGGCCTGGGTGGATGAGTGAATTATTTCAAAGAAATAATAATAAGAGTTCAGGAGTCTAATGGCTTGAGGAATGAAACTATTACAGAATTTGGCTGTCCTGGTCCTGATGCTGCAAAACCTCTTCCCAGAGGGCAGCAGAGAGAACAGTCCGTGGTGGGGGTGGGCGGAGTCCCTGACGATGTTACAGGCTCTGCTCAGACAGCGTTTGAGTGCAATGCCCTGGATGGATGGAAGAGAAGTCCCGATGATCCTCTCTGCAGTCCTCACCACTCTCTGCAGCGATTTCCTCTCTGAGGCTTTTGAGCTGCTAAACCGGATGGAGATACAGCCGGTCAACATGCTCTCTATGGTGCCTCGGTAGAAAGTGGTGAGGATGGGAGAGAAAAGGTGTGCTCTCTTCATCCTGCGCAGGAATTGCAAACGCTGCTGAGCCCGTTTTAATGAAGTTGTTTGGTGACCAGTCCAGATTCCCAGTTATCTGCACACCCAGGAATTTGATGCTGCTGACCCCCTCCACGGCGTTGTTGTCACTGACGAGTGGTGAACGACTGGGCTGTTTTCTCCTGAAATCGATGATCATCTCCTTGGTCTTCTTGACATTCACGATCAGGTTGTTATCCCTGCACCATCCCACCAGTCGCTTCACCTCCTCTCTATAGGGCGGGTCGTTGTGGTTCCTAATGAGACCCAGCGTATTTTGCGATGTGAACCGCTGAAATATATAGAAAAGACTCTTTGCAAATCTTAAACTTTGTAAATAGCAAAACATCTCCCCTTTTCAAATATAAAACGTCCGACATTTAATCTTTATCAGTATTCCAAGTTAGAGCTCCACTAGAGCTACTGCTGACTGGAGGATCAGCCATTTTCCATTGTGAAGGATGAGGGATTTCCTCACCTCTTTCACCCCTTATAAGAGGTCTAAAAGGACATGTTAATAATTCATTATTAAATCTGGCCCATAGATCGGTCTTTCGTTTTCCATTTATTAATTTTTTCATTCTTCTGACACTGGCATGGAATTTGGCTGTTTAAAAATGAAATGGAAAATGTTTGTTTATTGTGGTGTTTTCTGTTTGTTCAAATTAAAACACATAATGGCCATTTGTGGCCACTGGTATTTTAGGTCCACCTGTTGTTCTTTACACTGCCAGTAGGCTACACTGCGGGTTCCATTTAAAGCACTAGTAAAGCGAATCTGGTAATCCTGAAAATTCTGTATTTGGATAACAGTGATCCAATCCAGCGTTGCTTTGAAAAACTGGCATAAAAGCAAAATGGATTACCAGATCCTGGATAGCAAAACAAGGGATTTCAAAATCCAGATAACATTTTATTGGATGACTTAGGTAACCTTTTGGGATGGTATCTATACTTTGATTTAAGTATGAAAATTGAATATTTTCCCACCACTGCTTAGAAACATTAACTTTTGGCACATCGCAAAAATACAAACACTGTATAACTGACTCTAAATTAAAATTCAACAATATAGTATAAGAATAAGAAATCAAATTATAAGTATTTATACCTCAATTGATCCATAATTTCGAAGTGCGCCATCCAGGAACTCCAGGGCGCGGAGGTGTGCAGTTACCAAGTCCCGCTCAGTAATTAAGTACTTAAGTTGGGGGAGGGGCGGTAGCAGTGGGTACCAGATAAGTTTGGTAAAACACACAGAATAATTCTAGTTTCATTCAGGACAGGGACATGAGTTGGGGGAGGGGTGGTAGCAGCGGGGACCGACAGGTGAACACACAGCTTACTGCTGTTGGGTGAAGGGTGGTAATGGTGGGGACCAGATAAGTCCAGTAAAACACGTCTGGTTTCATTCAGGAGAGTCATGGGTCAGGTTAATGAGTATGTGTGTGTGTGTATGTATATATATATAATTAATTAATTAATTAAGCCAACTGAAAAATATGTATCTTCCAGTATCATTTCAGCTCAGATGGCATCGCTGCTCATTGCAATATTTAAAAGGGCTTTAACTGGAATAATAGATCTACACGTTTGACAAAACAATGTACCTTTTTCTTATACTGTATTCCAAGAAGATACGTTTTATTTATTTACACTGCTAATTTTCCGTTTTTGTTATTGAAATTCAGTTGGTATGAATGTTTTACCTAAGCATGGGCCAGTAATCAAAATTAAATCCAATCAAAATCAGCAATTTAATACTGAGAGTTTATGGCTACGCTACTCCTGTTACATATTAACTGTGCTGATGAAGACTTCTGGATGAAAATCACTTAATAGAAACCATTGTGTTTCTGCCTTTATAAGTTAGCCCATGTTTTTTAACCTGGGGGAGGAAATGCCTGGTTTTCATGGTCTGCCAGGATAGACAGATAGACAGGTCCAGATTTGTTGCAGAAATCATGCTGACAAACATACCCTAACTGAAGAAATGTCAATTTCATAATTAGTTACCAGTTATTTAAACTATTTAACTTGACAACAGCTCTTTTAAGTCAGTGCTTGAGATGAGGGAGGGGATGTAGCAGTGGGGACTTACAGGTGAACACACATCTTCTAGAAAATTCTGTAGTTACTGCTGTTGGGCGAGGGGTGGATACGGTGGGGACCAGATAAGCCCAGTACAACACAGAGAGTAACTCTGGTTTCATTCAGGACAGGAATATAGGCCAAGTTAATGTGCATGATGAGTATTACTATATACCATTCAGGTTACTGCTGCGATGAAGAAGTGATTATGCTTCATGACTGAACTTTCATGTAAAATTTGAGTCATCCTGTTCAATGTATAGTGCTTCCTTCCTGCACACTTCTTGTTTTAGCGGCATGACGTGAGATTTACTCACCTTTCCATGGCAAGATACTTCTTGATCAAGATATCAAAAATACCTTTGCAATTTACTATAGATAACCTCTTCAGCTGTATGCGGGGCACAATGAAATGGTGCAGGCACATTTTAAGTTGTAAAAAAAATATAGCTTATTTTGGACAGGTATGTCAGAAACATTTTTTGGCACCTGCTAAATTATCAGATTTATGCCTATCTATGTCACTGTATACACTGTAGGCTATATATAATTTAAGACACAGCTTAAGAAACGGCTATGTCTAAGCAGTGCAGGTCAGGTCAGGTCGAGGAGCGTGTGCTGATGCAGCGCGTTGCCGCACCAACTACACAGCGAAACTCATTGGGATTCCAGTCCCACCCTCCGGAAATGGCCATCCATCTGCCGCAGCCAGGTGCTACTTGGGTGTCCCCTCAGCCTGGTCCAGCCACTGATGCCATAACTGAGGCTCCTTCACAATGCAGGTAATGTGCCTCATTCGGGACTCCTCTACCAACCGCTCATTCAACACAAAGTCAAACCAGCAGTACCCAAGGATTCTCTGAAGAGACACAGTACCGAAGGAGTTCAGTCTTCGACTCAGCTCGTTGGATAGCGTCCATGTCTCACAGCAAGACAGGGAACACCAGGACTCTAAAGATTTGGACCTTCATCCTCTTGCAAAGATATCGGGAGCACCACACACCCCTTTCCAGTGACCTCATGTCACCAGAGACATGAATGTCACTGCCAAGGTAGGTAAATCTCTCAACAAGGTCGACATTTTTTCCACTGACAGACACACTACTGATGCACATTCAGACATACATATATACACACACACACACATATATATATATATATATATATAGGTGTAGTGTAAAAATTATTACCCCTCTCACCCTCATTGTGATCTGGGTGTCGTTGCGTTTTATGTTGCACTCATGGTCATGGAGAATGATATTCCATCTCACTGTATACTTGATTGTGTATTGTTTGGGATGAGAATAAAGCTCTACTTACTTACTTAAATCTCTCGACAAGGTCGAAATTCTCCCCGCAGACAGACACACTTCTGTTGGATGTGCCCAAGAAGTCATTAAATGCCTGGATCTTGGTCTTTATCCAGGACACCCACAATCCCAGACACTGAGACTCCTCGCTCAGTCTCTCGAGAGCCCTGATCAGAGCCTCCATTGACTCCGCGAAGATCACAGCATCGTTGGCAAAGTCAAGATCAGTAAATCTTTCTGCACCAACGGACGCCCCACAGCTGCTGGACCCCACCACCCTGCCCAACACCCAATCCATACAAGCATTGAACAGAGTAGGAGCAAGAACACACCCTTGGTGAACCCCAGAATCAACTGGAAAGAATGCAGAGGTTCTCCCTCCACTCTGCACAGCACTCACAGTACCAGTGTACAAGCCGGCCATGACGATCCAGGAACCCTAGACCTTTTATCTGCTCCTTGTAAATTAGATAATGAGGGAAAAACACGCACCTGGCCACGGAACAGCTGAGCGGCCAATTGTCCCATTACTTTTGGTCCTTTAAAAAGTGGGAGGCACATATACAAACTGTTGTAATTCCTACACCTGATTTGTATATAAATACCCTCAAATTAAAGCTGAAGGTCTGCAGTTAAAGCACATCTTGTTAGTTTCATTTCCAATCCATTGTGGTGGTGTATAGAGCCAAAAACATTAGAATTGTGTCGATGTCCCAATATTTATGGACCTTATTGTAATTACTAATACTGTCTACACACATATCACGTTACTTGCTAAGTGATTATTTCTATCTCTCCCTCTCTTTTCTTACAGAATTTACTGACTAGTACAGGGAGTAGTCAGGGAATCCACTGACAATTAATTGTCAAACAATACATGAATACATGTTAGTACATTACTAATTATTCTATATAAGCTAACATGTTTTTGAAATGCATTTGTTGTTAAATGCAGTTTGCATGATTTTCATGTTCTGAAAAATAAGCTTGCAAAAGGTCAAACAATACAGGATTTCTACATTTATTAGTATTGACAGTAAGTATTACATATGACTTACACATGTTCTGGAAAGACATTTGTTAAATGCAGATTCAATATTTTTTATGTTTAGTCTAATATAATTTATGTTTCATGTTGTTATTTTTCATTAAATAATAAAAATAAATATACCCCTCATGATGTTAGTAGAACCAGAGGTGGAAGTTTCAGGTCCAGAAAGTAAAAATCCAGGCCAAGATTTTGTTTGTTTTGTATTTTGCTTTGTTTACTACATCACTTTCAGTTAGTAGCATAGTCAGCACTACTTAAAGGGGAAATCAAGAGTCAAGATGTATATGCCAAGGTTAACACAGTGCAGTGAAACAAAACCTTCTCATTGTGTGACCATTTTTTTTCTCAACAGAGACTATGACGAGACTGTTAACTATACCAGTTAAGTTTTCCCTTTAATCTGTCACCTATCTGTGTATGTAAACCTTGTTGAGAACATTTGCTAAGTCACGAGAATAGTGAACAGAAGTATAGAAGCCAAGGAAATAGCAGTATAAAAGCCAGAGAGAGATAATGCAATATACCTAATGTTGTAGAATGACTGAAATGAACATCGCAATACATTACCCAAATATTTCTCGTATATGAAGTCAAAACAAGTCAAAAAAGGAATCAAACAAGACAACAGTGCAACAGCAAGCAGACGTTTTTCTGAACTCAACGTCATAGAAAAGGACATGAACATAGAACTTCAGGCATTTAAAAGAGTATCTCTTTAAAGGGATGCTTTGGGTCAAAGAGGATGTAAACTTACATAATACGCTTCTATTATTACTCTTTAAAACTCCCGTTTTCTTACTTTTTAAAACGCAAGTGAAGGTAAATACCCATAATAAGCTATTCTCAGTATGAATGTTTTTGGGGGGTGGGCATGCCAACTCTACTTGATGGAGCTGCTTTGCCCTCTCATTACTGCCTACAGCTATATTTGACTTCATTTCCTTCTAAACACATTACTGGTAACACTGGTAATGGAGCACTTTCCCTTGTATCAACTGGCGCTGTTAAATAGGAGAACATTTGCAATGCATACGATTCTATCTAAAGGTATTTACCTTACTTGATGAACAAAACCAAGCAAAAACAAAAAACTTCTGAACCATGGAGTGGAGTGCCCCCATTCATCATCAAACTGGTCAGGTAACCTCGAGCTTCAGTCATAAACCCCAACATCTCTTCCCAGTTGCGGGAACCTAGCGGAGAATTAAAACCTGCGGCACGTGGGTTTCTGCTGTTCATCAGATCCAATAGCCTGTCAATCACCTTAAGCACAAATATTCCTCACTGTAGCTGGTTATTCACAGTCCATAGACAGCCATTACTGAAATATGGGACCTACAGACTCACTGAACCCCCTGAAGTTTTGCTGCTGTGTGGACAGATCAATGAAACAAGAAGGGCGACCACCTAATGTCACAAGTGTAGCATTCATCCTGACTCAAGTACTGTAATGTTGCTGATTAAAATACAAAGCTCCACAAACAAGCCCTGTGATCTACAATACTTTTCACTCACTATGCTCAGGGAATGGCAGACCTGTTAGGAGAGAGCAGATGTTAGCTGTTGGTTGCTTGTTCAGGAGAATGACAGGAAATTGCAACCGCGAGTTCGGGAAAACAGACTCTTGGTTAGGTGGCATAACGGAGTGGATTTCTCTGACAGTGGGGTATCGTGGAAGAATGAAATGCTGCTAGGCAAGGGAAAAGGCTGTTTGAGCAGAAACCATCCTGATGCTAGAGGCATTCACTGAGAGAAAAGACACATGGAAACGTTAAGTGCTTGTACCACCTGCTGAAGAAAAAAACTTTTGGAAACAGAAAATGTCCTTAAGTTTTTGCATGATAAACAGTCAATTATTGCGAGTGTTGCCTGTTACATTTTCTAACTAATTATCCAGAAATTGAATTTGCCTGAACAAATTCAACTGTTGGAGAACAGTCAAACAAAACGGATTCCCAACTCTTAGTGAAAGACGGGCATATTGTATTAAGCCAGCACCCTAGGGCAGGGGTGTTAAACTGAACCGCACAGGGGACCAAAACTCAAACCACATTACCGAAGCTGAATTTTTGGTGTACATAATGGAGACGATTTTTTTCTTCACGGAAGTTGATCGTTATGAAAGTTGTTTTCCGTGCTTTGTTACAATATCTTAGCAAGCTTATTTCTTTTTCCGTCCATAGAAATTTCGATGCGGTAACGTAATCCATCTAGCAAATTCGAACGTGCCGGCTGTCTTGGCCGTGTTCCAAGACTTGCGTCACGAGTGACGAGCTGTCCGCATCATTTAGAACGCGAGAGCTCACTATATATTTCGAGCATTCGAGGGATTCGCTACTGATCCCTGCTTCTCTTGAGTAATCATGACTGCCAGTGAATCCACCCGTGCCCAGATGCAACCCGAAGTGGCTGAGATTGTGACCGATCCCAACACTTTGAGGTCTTACAGCAGAGATGAGCTTTTGGGACAGGTGTGCAACAAAACATTGTTGTTGAAAGTGATTGCAGTTTATCTTTTTCTGCGGAGAGTAGATGCTTGAACAGGGTCAATCAGAAATAGCCACGGCCAAATTTCTTTTATTGTTAAAATGTTGACATGTTTTTTTAGGGTGGTTTTGGCAAATGCTACAAGATGACAGACCTTGTCAGCGGTGATAGCTTTGCAGTGAAGGTCATACCTCTGTAGTCCTGGACACTGGAAGAGGTATGTGGTATGGATTGTGCTTAATGTCAAAATAAATAAATTTAAACTTAAAATAACTTATTTTGCTCTCCATAAAAATATCTCCTGTCAAAATTATACAAATTCCGAATATGAATATGCAGCAAAGAAACCTGAAAATATAACTAAAAATTGTGCTTTCAGGTGAAAGTTCAAATAATAACAACTGCATTATGGGATTTGTAGTTTGTGTGCTCTCGGTACTTCATATCGTCGGGCAATAAAAAAAAAAAATAAGATATATAAAATGATCTTGCGAGCCGGGTATGATTCTACGCCGGGCCGGATGTGGCCCGCGGGCCTTCAGTTTGACGTACGTGGTTTATCTGCATTTCCCTTTTACTTGATGAGATGGTGTGCTTGACATTTCACTCAGGTGTGCCAAGAAGTGGAGATTTTGAAAAAACTGTGGCACAAGAACATGGTGGGCTTCTCTCACTCTTTTGAAGACCACCAGTTCATGTACATATTCATGGAGTTGTGCAGTAGGCAGGTGAGTCCCTGACTTTTGTAGACATTTTACTAAGGCTAAGACTCTGTGATGCATCAGGCTGCCCCTGTTTCTCTCTGCCCAGACACTTGGTGACATCCTCAGGGCTCAAGGGAAACTGACTAACCCCTTAGTCCGATATTATAGGCGGCAGCTGATTTCGGGGTTGAAATACATCCACCAGCAAGGTTATGTCCACAGGGACATCAAGTTGGGTATGTGGACATGCACACATGATTCTCAATTGTCTGTATAATAATGCTGGCATTTCACATGGCATTGTTAGTGTAGGTCATCTGCATTTCAGTGTAGTGTTAATTTTGCAATTTGGTAAAGTCTGCAGTTTGCCAAAGTGTTTGAGTCTATACTTACTGCAAATTCATTTGCCTTTCAGAGAATTTATTTGTTAATGAAAAGATGGAGCTCAAAAACTTTGGATTAGTGGTCAAGCTAGAGCCGAGGGACAAGTAGGTGCTTTTTGCAGAATCCCTGGCAAACCTTTCAAATCGTTTATACAGCAAGCACATGTCCGCTTAACGTTTTCCATTTGTGTGTGTTGTAGAGAAGTTTGTGGAACACCATTGTATATGGCTCCAGAAGTGTGGAAACGGGAGGGATATGGAACGAAAGCAGAAGTCTGGGCACTGGGCTGTGTCATGTACGTATACCTTATCAACCCTCCTCCCGGCCAAAGATTGGTATGGCTACTAAAATCAGTTTAGCATTTTAAGAAGAGAAAACAAAAAATGAACACTGGTACACAGCTGAAAGGAATTTAGCGTTGTGTCTCTTCTTTCAGTGGATACAGTTAATGCTGGTATTATGCTCATCCTTGATGGTCACAGACAGGGCCAGGAATGTGCACCGCCTGAAATGTGCATGAGCGCAGCATTTTTATGTCAAATGCAAAAGACCTCAAACACCTTTGCTGCCTTTCTTACTACAGGTACCAGCTTCTGGTTGGGGAAATGCCCTTTGATCATGAGGGTTTCACAGAGGTGATCGAAAAAAATCAAAGCGGCCGAATATATTCTTCCGGAAAACCTCTCTGTGGCAGCTGGGGAACTAATCGCGAACATATTCAAAATCAATCCATGGGTTCGCCCTTCATTGTGGAAGATCCGCCGCCACAAGTTCTTCACAAAGGTTAGTCCACTCCCAAGCTGTTGGGATGTGGACGGCTTTCCGGTCTGCTCAGGTCACTGGTATTTACCCTTCCTTTAAAATTACAGTAACAAAAAATGGATGGATGGATTTGGTTTGCTTAACTGATACATATTAAACCAACACCCTAGGGATTCACTCCAAAGACTACCAGCTAGCAGCTGTGATTCAGTGCCACAGCTCAACGCAGTGAAAAACCCAGTTGTGAAGTTGTTCAACCGTTTGGCCCAGCGCCTCTTTCAAAAGAAGCGATCCAGAGGTAAACTCCATAATTAAGTGGAAATTAGTGGGAGAACATTTTAAAATGAACTTGAGGAAGCACTTCTTCACACAGCGTGTAGTTGGAGTAT
>JAODLD010000224.1:0-15641 GCA_026781065.1 Mormyrops boulengeri | reverse complement strand
CCTAGACCCTCTCTTCAGCACTCTGCTCTTCAGCTCAGCCCATAAGTTTACAATGGGGTTCAGGTCAGGGGACTGAGGTGACTATGGCAGAAGCTTGATTCTGTAGTCAGCTAACTAGTTTTGTGAAAATCATGAAGTACATTGTCCTGTGTCATAGCGCATTTCTTCCTGTTTTTTCAACACAAAAAGTTGTACGGTGATGATAAATGTGTGCAAAGGCCCAAATCTTTAAGCACAATGTGAGCGCAGACCAGCGGGGGAGTGGGAAGGGGGAGAATCAGTGTGTGAAATACTCGTGAATATTCGGGGGGGTCCCCATCTCCCTATTGTTGTGCAATACCAATCTAAATTTTCTCTTTTGAGGCTTTCAGGGGGTCTCATGGGTTAATCGGGGGTGTCGGTCCCCCCCGGACCCCCCATACTTTGCACACTAGGGACAATCATGCTCAGGCACAGTACAATGCGACTGGGCCTAGTGTAAGTTTGCTCTGTAAGATGATACAAGGCAGTTACAGTTTTGTCATTGGTGTGTCTGTTACAGTTCTTAATGTTATGTCACAGAAAATGCTAGTTATGAGAAACAAATAAAATATAAATATTTAGACATATAAAAAATTTTATAATATAAATGACATGTTAAGACATAAACAAAGACATGCAGGTAACCATGTAATTGGTGGAGAAAGATTGTGCAAATTGGCTTGTAAGTGGAATGTGCAACAAATGAATAGATGTAGTTTCAGAGTTATGTGCCACCGCTAGGACTCAGAGCATTCAGGTAAAAACACATTTGTTAAGTTTCGCATTTACAGTTGATCCATCCAAAAAGTCTAGTAACTGTAGAGGTTGGGGGGTGTGGAAGGAGTGGGGATTAGACGGGTCGAGGGGATGACGGAGCTGTCCTGAGAATACATTACTGTCACTCCGACAGCGTCTTTTCTAGTTAAAGTATGACTTCAGTCTAGGGTAGTTACATTTCCTATCATGTAAGCCACAGTTTCCTTTAATAAAATAGCAGAATCAAACTCAACTTGACAAGAAGGAAGAAGTTTACAAACATACCCTGTGTAGCCAGCCCTGACTTAAAATAGGCATTCAGGCATACAAGAAATTTCACTAAATTTGGCAGAAGTTTGATCATATTGGTTGCAGAACTATGGCTCAGTGGATTATCACTGAGATTATACACTGTTTATATATTTAAAAAGCCATTTGGAGCACAAACACTCAGCAGTGTTACTGTCTCAGAAAGCACTGAATAAGACACCCACCTGTCGGGACTCTGGCTTGCCGTATCTCAGCTCTGTCACAAAATGCTCACAGTTGTGTTGAATGACACTGTACGGCAGCTTCTGACCCACCCGACTCTCAGCATCCTTCAGTATGTCACTGACACTCCTGGGCTTATACTTATCATCCAGAAGGTTGTTGATATGACACTTATCGTTTCCCACCACATCGGATAGCTTTTCCCTTTTCACAATGACCCTGCCATGCAAGCCAGCTGACATGCTGTTGGAAGCATTAAGAACTGCATCACCTGGGAGAGAGAGCGAGAAAGAGACAGAGAGAAAGAGAGATAGAGAGAGAGAGAGAGAGAGAGATAAAGTCATGAAAACTACATTGAACAGATGACATGACATCTACATTATAGAATGAGTGAGGCATAAAAATAAGAAGGAAAGTAGACTGGATTATTTAACAGTAGCTTTCTTGGGCCCATGTTCTCACTTGGTCGGGCAATGTGGATGACGTAATCATCTTCAATATATATGGCCCAGTGTTGGTATGCTCCACGAAAAATCTCAATTAGGTCAGCAGGTTCCGGCTTCTTGTTATCCTGCAAAAGGGACAAGTTGGTCAAGCAAACAAACACAGTAATCACTAGGTTTATAAATCATTGGCTATAAGGCGATTCAATTCGATTACGATTATTTAAGGATCGATTCGATGGTTCTCTGTCAGTCATTGTAAGTGTTGTGTTAGTTACTGTGGTTGGTCTACTTGGATTCTCCATTAGTGTTCCTTTGTTCCTGGTTGCCCTACCTCACCCCGTGTTCAAATGAGCTCTGTTCCATTATTTCTCTCTACACTATCTCCCGTTGTTTTGACCCTCTGCGATCCTTTTGCTTCTTGTTTCATCCCCGGGATCGAACCCAGGACTTTCTTGCTGTGAGGCAAATTAGGTATGCCATGGATGCATAAAATAAGTAAAATGTAGATACTGTGCTGTATACACAAATATATTATAAAGAGATGAAATTTATTAGAATGTATTAATTTCTTATATTTATTAAAACACAAATACATAGGCCATACATACCACTGGCAGTCGAGAAATGTAAACAAATACAAAAGTTGTAATTTTGTAATTTTAAATGCAGTGTACTGTCACCGCAGCCTGTAGTACTGGCCTGACCAGAGGTAGTGCTGTTGTGCGCGGCGGTATGAAGTCGGCTTATTCGCGGTTGCTGAGTAGCAGTGCGAGTGCGTAGCAGTGAGCGGTAATGCCAGCCCCAGTAATAAATAATACCTTTTATTGTTGTTTTACAGCAGCTTATGCGGCTCCAAGGCACGTTGAATCTGCTTCTGCTCGTGTGCAGCCTAAAGAAGCTCTTACAGTAAATCATAAATGCGTAAAATGAACTGTACTTTAGTACCTACTGTACTATCATCCATTTACAGGGGGGTTGGAGGGGTCGTTAATAATCATATTTCCCCCTAAATCAGTGGAGACCTCAGCGAACCAGCAAGCAGGTACCTCCACACCCCCACAGCCACCTGCATTGCCACTACCTACATGTATTTTCTATTAAACGGTACAGGTTTTACCTCTGTATCACAAACAGACAATGAATGGTTTACCCTCAACCGCATGGAGTGAAATGTTACAATTTACCCCATGTTACGTGTACACACATAGGCCTGTGTGATTTGTCTCTTTTCTTTTTTTTCTTCTGCTGGGTCCCATGATTGGTTTGCTTTTCTGCCAATCAGCACCAGCCAATGAACAGCCTGTGATGTGGGTGGAGGAAAATGTTTAAAGATGACTGCACCCAGCTCTTGTTTTTGCAAAACACTTGACTACACTACTCGCTATCTTGCTTGTAGAGCACTTTAGTCCCCCGCTACTTGTTATGGCCTCCTGACCTAGACCTGGGGTGTAATCCCATAGTCAGGGATAGTTGTAACACAACCGTGGGTTAAATGTAAGATTATAGCTGGGTAGATAGGACAGCCTCCCAGATGCTGCTCTTAGAAATGTACTGCTTGCTACCTTGGTAAATCTCATCCTTTAGTAAGGCCCAGTAATTCTCAGTGGGGGCTAAATCAGGCGATGAAGGGGGCCTGATCACAATTACATCACTTTTCAAGCATTTCTTGGGCAATCTAAGGAATACTCTGAACCATGGGCAATGGGGCATTGTCCTGCATGAATATCATAACCCTTTTGAAAGCTGCTGGCTTCTTTCTGTGCCAGTGTTAGACCTTGACAGATAGACCTTGTGGTTAATTTTTATACCATCTGGAAGTCTGAAAGGTCCGACAAGTTCATCACTGATACGTGCAGCCCACATCATCACTCTTCCACCACTTTGTTGGTGCCTGACGAAGGTGTCCAACCACTGGCCCATCCACCTACTTCAAGAGTCACTCTCATCTCATCTGTTCACAAAACCTTTATAACATCAGTCTTGAGACATGTCCATGCCCATTCTTAATGTTTTAGCTCGTGTGAATTATTGAATGGAGGTCTTGTTTCAGCCTTTGTGACCTTAGCAATCCCACGCAGCACACTGCACCCAGTACTTAGAGATTCCATTCAGATTACAGTTTGGAAAAAGGGTGGCACTTGATTCAAAATGGTTCGGGAAGTCTTTCCTTTAATCTTTGGCAATTAATTTGTGTCATCTTCTCTGTACATTTTTCTTCCGTCATTGTCTGTTGGCTGCAAATAAACGTGATTGTGCAATAATCACAATTTAAAGGGTTAGCAGTTTTGATCGTTTTGCATCCCTCTGACTGGCACTTTACTGTTTTGCTTTTTCTGCTCTCTGCAAGGTCCTTTTTTGGGCCCATTTTAATAGTAATAATAATTTGCTTAATAATTCTGCACAGGAAAGTATCTGTTTTCTTGTTTTCCTCCAAACGGAGAACACTAAGATACTGAACATTTTCTTTTTTTAAGCAGTTCATTCTTAATTAGAGCTTTATCTGGACTGAATATTGGTCGGAAGAGAAGATACAAGTAAAATACACACTTGCCTAATAATTCTGCACACAGTGTGTCATGACCCATCGTTCCACCCCCTTGTTGACCACGCCTACTCGTTACCCTCGTGTGGATTCCCCGTGTTCACCAACTGTTTTCCGTTGCTGTCGTTAGTTCAGTGTATTTAAGTCCACGTCAGAGTTTGTATCCCTAGTTCTGTCATTGTATTGTTGCGTGCTGTTTCTCCTCTGTGCCCTCTGTTTCCTTATTAAACTCCCTTAATTTTACCCCGATCCTGATCTCCTTCGCCTGCTTCCCCGGTCCGTGTGTGAGGTTCGTAACACAGTGTATATTAATCAGAATTAAAAACTAACACAATAATAAAACCAAACAAAATATGCAACTGTGCTCCAGTATTAATAAGTGAATAATTGTGTGCGTGTGATGTTAGTCACCATCAGAATCACAGTGGTGACAGGTGCATTGAACTCCTGGTGTACAGCTTGATGGGCCCACGTTGGACAGACTGAGCTTTTCACCCAATTTTCCTTTGACTCTGAAATGTTCCATACATACAATGCAGTAGATTCCTGGGCTTGAGAAGTGCCCTGGTGGGCAATTGGAGAATTACCATTTCAACTATGCCAGACTGTGGTAGTCATAAACAAGTTTACCTTGCAGCTAAGAGTAACGATTTTAGCACTCACAGAAACTCACATAACTTATATAAAAGATATTTGCATAGGCACATAATGATAATGATTTACGTTTGAATAATGTAAGTACAAAGCAGGTTGTGCCGCCACAAAAACAAATGAATTAAAATACTTTCTTACCTCAAATTTCTTCTTTTTCCATACAAGTCTGAGTGTGTTTGTGACAGGGTGTACCTTCTTCACGTGTGAGATAAAGACTAAACTGAGTATTTGCAGAGTGAGTTAAGTGATTTATACCTTAGTCCTGATTGGAGAATGAGACTTTGTTACAAAAATATCCAACGTTACATTCATTATTTATGGCCCCTCAAATAAAGTGTTAGCATTTTTTCTCATAAGATTTTCATAATAATGTAGTGCTGGAGCATGCTGGGAAAATGTAAATAGCCCTTGTTTGTGTTATTGTGAATACTTGTTTTGTTCCCGATTGTCGTGTGTGCCCTTACCTGTGTCATGCGAGCACCCTGTCCGATTCTTGCATGTCTTTAGCCACTGTATGCATTACCCACCGTGTGTGTGCCTTACTGTCCACTGTCTGACCTCCTTGCCTTTCCTTGTTTTATGTTGTTTGGTGGCTGGTTAACGCCTGTCTTAGTCCTTTTAAGGCCTTAATAAAAGGGTGTTGTTTCCCCTTCATGCAAACCTCGTTTTTTGCCGCTGCCATGATGCCTCAGCCTGCCAGATATTACAGTAACATTTTCTTTTTTCTAGCTTACTCTATTGTAAGAAAACAATGCAGTGTATAATACTATAGTGCTTGGGGTACCCTTTGGGCACTGTGGTAGGCTAGATGGTAGCCAAGATGTAAATAAATAGCTGTGCATAGTTAGTGTCTGTTGTATCATTATTGTGTACACCACATTGTCTCCTGTAGTGATTAAGGTTACATGTTGTAAATAGCAGTGTGCATGTGTCCACTGTGTGTGGTGTGACGCCATCTACTGTCTAGCACCGTGTATTACTATTTCCTGTCTTATTAAAACGCACCATGTTCGGCACCTGCGCTACAATACAATATATAACTGGTTATCAATAAAGCATCTGGTCAATTGTATGCTCTTAGTAGCAGTAATGTTTTTGGGAAGTCAAAAGTCAAAGGTTATACAAGGAATTGTGACTATGTGTAAACCCCCCCCCATGTTGTTCAAGGGTCGGCTGTAGTGCCTGTACAGGAAATACAATGAAAAATATATTGCTATTCTCCTGATCAAACTGTTAAGCTTTAGCTGTTTACCTACAATTTTTCAACAAAACACAAAATATTATATTGTAATGTCTTGCAGAGCAAGGAATTGTGGTGGTGGAGAAAGACAAGTAGGCTTGCTTTAAGAGGGAACAACACTCTGTTTTTAGCCCTTAAAAGGACTAACACAGGCACCCAATAAGCACCAAATCACACTCAGACAGCTTCACCAGAGTACACTGCCCTTTTCCAGGTCCTCCTCCAGCTTGTGACGCTTCTGGGCCAGCTGGGTCTCCAAGCTGCGACACGCAATCCTCGCAGCCGAGTAGCTCCATTTCCGCTAACTACACCTGCCACCTCTGGCTGTCGCACTTGTGCTCCCAGCCGGCCAGCTCACCACACAGCTGCCCCAACTCCCGCCACTTCTGCTTTGTGGACTCACGCAGGCACTCCTGGTTCTGCTGGTTTCTCTCCCACTACTTGTTGAGATCTCAGTGCTCCTAAACCATCCAGGCCTCCCAGCTACGAGGGAACAACGCTCTTTCATTTACTTCTAACACAGGCACCCAATAAGGACTGAACCACACTCTGACAAAACATTACACAGAAACAGAGGGAGGTATGATGCCGGACAGTAAGACACACACGTGGTGGGTAGTTGACACAATACATAGAGCAGGGGTCACCAACATGGTGCCCGCGGGCACCAGGATGCCCCCAAGGACCACATGAGTCGCCCGCGGACCTGATCTAAAAATAGCACAACTCACCAGTGAGCAGCGTCTAAAATTTAATTTTATCCTGTTGCTATTCTTCTTTAATCACATTTGCATTTATATAGATTTGAAAATGACAATATCTAAAAAAAAGCATTTAAATCATGTTTATTATACATGAAGTTTACATAACATTAGGAGGGCGTTTCAAATTGGTAGCCCTTCGTATGGCTCAGTCCCCGTGAAGTAGCTCTCAGTTTCAAAAAGGTTGGTGATCCCTGGTATAGAGACACGCAAAGGTAGGAGAGGATTCACACAGGACACAGGCATTAATGTGTCACTATGGCATGAAGAGATTTAGTCAGTGACTGCTTATTTTCTTTGAGGGTAATACAGTACATTTGACTGAAAACTGGACATAGGGCTCACACTGAGACTCTCACTCTTCTCCTCCTCTCTTTAATAATAAACAAAACGTTGTGTAAAAAAGTCTCCACACTGATAATGTCTGCACATTTCAGTTAAACAAAATGTTAATTAAACCATTTCAGTTGGGACACAATATTGCTGTCTCTAAGAATTAAACATTTTTGAAACGTAAGAGGCAGGTTGTCTTTGATGTACAGAATCATCTTGGCATGATCAACTGTAAGCCTGTTTCTGATTTCATTCACAATATGTAACACTGAGCTGAGCAGCCTTTCACTGTCAACACCAGTGATGTGTTCAAGACCATCTGTTTCGAGATCAAGACATGATCATGCCCGAGACCAAGTCAAGGCCAAGACAAGATCAAGACTTTTAATCACGACCAAAACAAGAACAAGACTTGAAAAATCCCATTCAGAATTTCAGTATTTTTTGGTAGAGTGCATCCTTATTGGGTCTATATTCTCATTTATGTAATTCTAAAAGACCCTATTATTGAAAAAGTTAATTTCACAATTAAATTAATGTTCACATACTCTAAACAATAATGCATAAAAAACACACACAATATAACAAAATCATGTACACAAAGCCCTCCCCCAGCTCCCTGACAGCGATTGTAAACAATGAACTACTACCAACGATGTCCAAAAACAGTCCAGTGTAATAGGGGCAGTTGATGATGTGTTTTCTCAGCTTTTACAACATTTACCACTGGTTTATTAAGTCTTTCAGCTCTGTAGCCTCTCCTCTAACAGACCTTCTCAGGATTCAGGGCTCCAAGCTATCCTGGATACCAGAGACAGATTCAGCCTTCTGTCACCTCAAGGACCTGTTCTGCTCCACCCCAGTCCTGCGCCAGCCCAACCCATGACTGCCCTTTATTGTTGAGATGGACGCCTCAGAGGTGGGGGTCAATGTGGTCTTTTCCCAGAGAGACCTCCTATCTGGTAAGATCCACCCGTGTACATTCCACTACCTCTCTCTCGATGTCTGGCTCCAACCACCAAAGCAAAGTCCTTGTATGTGTGAATGTACTTGGCAATAAACTCTATTCTGATTCTGATTCTGATTCTGATCAAGGTTGCCCTGGAGGAGTGGAGACACTGGCTATAGGGGGTCTGCTACCCGTTTCAGGTACTCACAGAAAATCTGAAGCGGCTAAATGCCTGTCAGGCCCAAAGGGCCCTCTTCTTCACCTGGTTCTATTTTCAAGTAAAGTGCATTCCAGGAATCAAGAATCTGACCAAGAATCTGAAAGCTGATGCCCTATCTCGTCTGCATGACACCCCTCGAATGCCTGAAGAACCAGTGTCCATACTACCTCAGTCTTTTTGCAGGCCCAATTACTTGGGACTAGGAGGAACAACTGAAGTTGCTAAATCAATGCCAGCCGACACAGATGGATTGTCGGCGTCGTTCCGGACCAACCTTCCACCCCAGCGACCAAATCTGGTTGTCTACCCAGAACCTCTGCCTTCTTGCCAGCAGTAAGCTGGGGCCCAGATTCATCGGTCCTTTCAGAATCCTCTGCAGGGTAGGCCCTGTGACTTATCGGCTCCTGCTTTCCCAAATCTATTGTGCCTGCCCCTCCTTTCATGTCTCCCTCGTGAAGCCCGTATGTTACAGCTTGGCGCATTGTCCCTCTGACCTCTTCAGACCTCTGCCTCTCATTCTGCTCGAGGACAGAGAAACCTTCACCATCAGGGCCCTCTTAGACTCCAGGCGACACTGAGGCTGACTGCAGTACCATGTGGACTGGGAGGGATACGGCCCCGAGGAACACTTGGGTCCCCACCTTGTACGTGTTAGATCCCAACCTGATCGCCTAATTCTACCAGGACCACCTGGACGGGCCAGTGCCATGACCCAGGGATCATCCTTATTGAACTCCAGGGCCTCCAGGAAGTGGCCTTTGGGGGTGGGGTCTGTCATGCCCTCTGGCCGACACAGCTGTCTCCAATCAGCGCTAATCAGTGGCAGTAGATTAAAGCCTGGCCCAAAACCCAGCTCAGTGTGAGGTATTGTCACTATTTCCATGAGACATACTGAGTGTGTTAACCGTTGTCCAGTTCTGCTCCATCCTGCTCACCCTGCCTGATCTTCCTGCTCCTCCAGCCCAAGCCCCTTCCAGTCCTCCCGCTCCTCTCTCGTCCTTCTTGTGATCTCCTTGTGTGCCTGGTCTGCGTCAACAGACAGACCTTCCTGGCTCTCAGACCTTCGGACCCCAGTCTCCCAACTTCGACTCTGGATTCCGATTTTACCTGTGATCTCCGTGTCCCCTCCTCTCCGACCCAGTTTGCCTTTCCAACCATGACTCTGCCTGCCCCCACTGTGCTTGTTTTGCCTCGCTACCATAATGAACTCAGCCCGACTGGTGTGTGTTCCTTACAAAAGTGCAGGTTATGTCAGTCAGGCCTTGTTTTATTATGATGTTAATTGATAGATCCTATTTTCTACCTTAAATTTGCAGATTTTCGCATATTTTTCAATCAGCTACATAGCTACATGTCAAATCTGATCAACCTGAGTAAGAATGGATCTTGCAGTATGATGTAACAAAAATTTTAGGATGCATATTCATCCGAAGACCAGGCTCAATTTGAATTGTAAAGGGAGAACAAATGAAAATTATCTTTGAGGGACATCAGAACAAACAGCAAAAAAATGTTTAAATTGTTTCTAGACCAAGCACACTTAGTAGCATCTGAAAAAAATTCAGTTTGGTTTCAAGACCTTTATATTTTTTTGGACAAACCTACCTTCCCTTCTATATAATTGTTTTAGTTATCGTTGTTTGTGTTATTGTGTGTAATTTATAAATTAAACTTTACCATAAGTATGGACATACACAAAAACAAGTACTAAATATAAATAATATAACTAATATAAATATAAAAAATAAATAAGTTGCCTGGTTAGACAGATTACGTGCTACAATTCATTTACATTACTCATACACAGACATAAACACCATACGGCAATTTTCTGTTCCCAAATCAAAGGCCCACTTCGCATCAACACAACGCAGATAGATGGATAGTTTCCACTTTTGTTTGCAAAACCAGTTTGTTTATGGTTTGGTAATTAACTTTTAATATTTTTGTCTTTAAGGAGCATCTTTCCACTAAATTACTGTTTACATAGTATATTACTGTCAAATTTGCCTTTGATATGCCAGTAGATCAATACATAAGCTTTTATGTTAAAGTTTATAGTTCATTAGCAAACACTTGCAAAGCAAAGCACCTTAAAAATCACATAATCACATAATGATAGTAATAACTTTGTATTGCACTTTTCAGGCCAAGTGGCGCAAAGTGTTTTACATCATAATAAAAAAGGTAACAGAAAACATAATATTTTACAAAAAGAAAATGGAAAGAAAACAGAAGACAAAAACGCTAAAGGAAAAGAAAAGGAGTATGATAGAAAACATAACGAATGCACAGCATTAACAACAAAATAAGAACACAAACCATAAAAGATACAAAAACAAAAAGTATAAATAATCTAATTTAAGACATCAACAATATACGAACCATGAAATGCTGAACGATAAAAATGCTTTTTAAAATGCAACTTAAATATGGCTACTCAGTCAGCAAACCTAATGCTTGGCAATAAACTGTTCCAAAGTCTAGGATCCAAAACAGAAAAAGTCTTATCACCCTTAGTCTTTAGTCTCGACTTTGGAACAGTGAGCAGGTCTTTACCAGATGATCATGAAGGTCCAATCATTTGATAGGGAAATACTAATTCAGATATATACTTTGGAACCAAACCATGTAAAGCTTTAAAAGTGATCAATAAAATGCTTAAAAAAATTGCATAATACCAATATTAATAATAGGGCCAAGCACACTCCCACTGTATAAATTCTATGGAAAGAAATTCAGAAAGAGGCAACACAAGAACATTGGAACAATTAATGAATATAGAACATATACCATAAGCTAACACACTGAATGAAACTATCAAGAAAAAGTGCAACATCAACAGATGGGGGTCACGTATGGCAAGTAAATCATTAAGTAAAAAGATGTTTTTAAATTCGGCTTAAGATGGGAGATGGAGGATAGATCCTGTCAAAAGATACATCACAATAAGTGGCAGACTGGTTATTGGAGTGGATCATTAGCACATTAGATTTGTCAGAATTGAGTTTTAGGAAGTTAAATATCATCCAGAATTTAATGTCATGAATGCAAGCAGTAAGCATCGGAGGGGGTAGGGAGGTGTTTGATCTAGAACTGGTATAAATCTGAGTGTCGTCTGTGTAACAGTGAAAACTGAGTGGCAACTCTACACCAGGCAACAAAGTAACAGTGTATCTATGTTGGCCAGTGTCAGCCAAAATGTTTAATATACTAAAGCATTACCCCATATTCATGACAAATATGTCATCAAGCAGGCTGCATAAGCTTAAGAGCTGAGACATTTTGCTCACTGTTTGGTCCCCCAACTTAAAAAATCTTTCCTGTGTACCTGCGGTCCCTAACCAGAAACCTCTGGGAAAACCTTACGGCAATGTTCCATTTAGGTTATCTAAATGTTATAGCAACATTCATGTAATGTTAGAGATTTTAGTTCCCAAAACATCTGGAGAACATTCTGATGCATAATAAACTGGAGAGAATGTTCTCTAAACATCACAAGAAGGTTTTTGTAGGAGAAATATTGGCTAACATTAGTATAGATTTTGTAGGAGAACCATAGGCTAACATTAGCTGAATATTCTCTGTTTCTTTTCTTGGTGGGTTGAAGTGGACATTTGAGCAATATGTTTTTCTCAATAAAAAAAACAAAAGTCAGATCAGCAGGGGGCACCCTAGAGCGTGGGGCCCAGAGTTATTTGCCCCTCCGCCGGCGCCCCCACCCCCATTCCACCCCTGCCTATTATGATTTTGTGCAGAAACATTGTATGACTTACCAGCATTTGGGCCATGATAACTAATAATTTTCCTCTTGAGATCTTCTTCTGTTTTGTATAAAAGATATTTCTCTCCAGGAAAGCTAATATTCGAATATTTTACCTACAAATAAATATATAAATGAGTGGGGAGTGGTGGATCGAGGACCTGGAAGTCATACTTGAGCAAAAGTAGACATACTTTACTAAGAAAATGACTTGGAGTAAAGGATAAAAGTAACTCATTAAAATACCACTTGAGTAAAAGTTTTAAAATATCTGCAGGACTGGTTGCACAAAACACCTTATGTAAAGATTTTGCTTAAATTCCGAGTTAAGGTTTCCCTACAATAAAATCGGCTGCCCAAAACACTCGAGCCTTTTCGTTAACATTTACTTAAAATATTCACATAAGTATTTAAGTTCTTCTCCTTATCTTGGTCTTATACTTATAGAATCCCTTAAAGTCTGTTAAAATGGCTGTAATAGGACTGGACGACGGGCGATATGAATACCATGTTGTGCACATCCAATTCTTACATCGCTAGATAGCTATGTTAAAATAAGGCTTTTTCTTTCTTTCCATTCTGTACGGACATTATAGCGCGGGGATTCCCTATAAAAGCTGTACACCACCCATGATCTACTTATCCTTTCTCCATTTTTCATTTTGTATATAATTATTCGTTTTTTTTTGTAAATCAGTGGCCATCGTTATTCACAGGGTATACGACCGGCGTAAAGTTAGTAGTCTGCCGGTGATTTCCGTGAACTGGCAGATGCAAAACTGCCATTTAAGTATCAATACCAGTGCTAATTGATATCGAACTCGATACTAAATTTTAGTATCGATTAGTATCTGACAATCGATTTTTTTGACATTAGAGTGGGTTGCAAACTCCTATACTTAATTCTCTGCGTGAAGTAGTCGGGTTGTCCATTTCTGTATCCCTCGCTGCTTTCTCTCTAAACTGCCACAGATTTGGTGCAGTCGGCAGGATTTCACTAGTACATGGTGGAGACGTGATTCCCTGATCATTCCCTGGGAAGGTTAGGTGATATTTTTTTTGTTTCTTTTTATGGTATTATGGTCTGGTGTTCAATGTGTATTTAGTGGAAAGACAAAATGGCAGCATTTGCTTCCCGGGAGCTGGTACCATTTTGGGTAGATTCTTTTTGTCGGGTTTTTGTACCCTGCCTAGTTTTGTCGTCCCATTGTAATTGTTGATTGTCATTATGGAAGATGACGTGCAACAGCTCAGGGATTTGGTGGGGCAGCTTCAGGCTGATAATGATCGTTTGCACCAGGGACGAGCAGAGGTACCAGGTCCCTCTACTGCCACACAAGCCTCCCCTGCACCTCCACCTGTTTCAGTTGAGCATTGTGTCTTTACAGAACGATTTGCTTTTATTTCTAGAGACAGGAAGTGTCCAATGTTTGGAGGCAGGTCTGGCGTGAGCTTTGAGGAGTGGGAGGAAGAGGTGCAAGTTTGTATGCGGTCCCGGCATCTTTCGTCTACTGATCAAGCATTTTTTCTTTTTGACCACTTAGAAGCAGAGGCCCTGCTGTTGAACGGGGTGACCCGGAAAGGATACTGGCCATATTGCATGAGTTGTATGGTTGTTCTCAGTCTCATGTATGGTTACAGGAAGCTTTCTTCTCCAGGAAGCAACAGGAAGGAGAGGGTCTGCTCGAGTTTTCATTGGCTCTAATGAGTTTGATGGGCTAGATTCCACAGGTTGCACCACATGCTGTACCTAATTTTGAGGTAATGTTAAGGGACCAGTTTATGGAACATGTTGCTGATTGTGCACTCCATAGAGAGTTGAAACAACTGGTTCGTCGCCAACCCTCCATGATGTTGTTAGATGTGCAGAGGGAGGCTATTAGATGGGAACGTGAGGGTATGCCCTTTAGTGGGCGCAGACGAAGTTTGTCCATTCCTGCTGCGTATGGTATTTCGTATGGGTTGCAAGGTGAATCACATTCAGTTCCTGGTAGCGTGGCCCCAAATTTTGAGTTTCTAGAACTAAAGGAACTTCTGAAACATCAGCAAGAGCAGATTAATTTGCTTACTCAGTCTATCACTTTTGGAGGCCTCTAAGCAAGTACGCAATCCATCTAATGGCCTTGTCATTTGTCGCTGGTGTCAGCAACTTGGTCATTTTGCTCGGACTCGTCATCCTCTGGCCGAGTAGTTCCAAGCCCTGCTCAGTCAGGTCATCGGCCGGGAAATGAGTACCCACCGCGTTGCTGAGCCACAGCTCAGAGGGGGTTTCTAATGGCTCTTCGGTGGAGAATACTGCTGGGATGGTGTCCCAACTAATGTCATCTTGTCCCCATATTAGTGTCAATATGGGTGGGGTAGATGTATCTTGTTTGGTGGATGCTTTATCTATGGTGTCCACGATTACTGAAAGCTGCTTTAGGCACCATTTTGAACCATGGGGCCCTGATCGACTGAAGCTGTGCCAGTGGCTGCAGCTTCGTGCTGCAAATGGCCTGGCCATTCCATATGTTGGGTATCTGGAATTAGATGTGACACTTTGTGGTAGAGATGTACCGGGTTGTGGTGTACTGGTAGTCAAGGATCCGCTGGGGGGTGCAGTTTCCCAAGCACCTGGTGTTTTGGGGATGAACATCATTAGTAAGTGTTACCGCGAACTGTTTGGTCAACATGGGCCGCTTTTGTTTGAACATCCCCCGGTGGTGCAGGCCCCAAGTTCAGTTCCGCAGGCTTTGCAGTGGTGTCATCAGGCTGATACGATCTCTACTGTGGTCTGCAGGACTGTGCCCGTACGGGGAGGTAGGGCTTCTCGTGTCCCTGGGGGTGTGCTTACATTTGTACCTACTACCTGTTCTGGTCACGTTGCGCGTGGTCCAAGAGCCAATGTCCGGTACTGTGAATGACTGGATAGTGGAGCATCAAACCCGACTTCAGCTGGCTTTTGAGGGTACAAGGAAGCGTCTTGTTATGGCAGCGGGGTGGCGTAGAGAGCTCCACGATCATCGGGTGAAGGCCACACCATTACAGGAGAACCAGCTAGTATATGTATGTGATCATGGGGTCTGGGGTCGGAACAAGATCCAAGACCTCTGGAGTTCAGTTGTGCACAAGATGATGAAAACCCCTAGGCTGGGTGGTTTTCCGTGGTGTCCCCAGTCATTAGCTGCAGAGTTGTCTCTTGCTACTCCAATTCAATCTGGTGTAGGTGGTGTGGGAGCAATTTTTTTAGAACTTGAGATAGAAATGTAGTGAATATTATGTGCTTGTATAACCCACTCTGAACAGTAGAAATAAAAAGATTTAGCAGTAGAGGAATGTGCTAGGCCAGTAGAAACCATGTGTTCAAGGTCGGATGATAGCATCAGGCCAAAGTCGAGAAATAGTTGGCACCGAAATACCGGAAAACCATATATGGTAACGAACAGCAGAACTCAAGGTAACTGAGAATGAGACGGAATGGGCCT
>JAODLD010000223.1:0-15703 GCA_026781065.1 Mormyrops boulengeri | reverse complement strand
CTGTTTCTGCGAGCATAGCAACCTTATTTTGCAGCCTAACTTCCTTAGCAACCATCAGAAAACCTGCTTGGTGGTAATCTTCCACTACACAACATATTTTTACAAGCAAATATGATGAAACAGTTCTTGAATATACATCCAATTACTGACTACATATCCTGGTCGAAGTTGGGGCGGAGGGTCTGGTGCCTATTTAAAGCAGAACACGGCACACTAGGGGTCTCCAGTCAAAGTATTGCAGTCTGAGTCATGTCTCGACTCATTTGCCCTTAAGTCCAAGTCGAATCCAAGTCTTTCCATCATTTTTGCAGTCAAGTCACAACTCATCAAATTTGTGAGTCGTGTAACTTGTGTCACTACCTATGCCAGTTTTTTTACCTTTAGTGATTAAAATGTGCTGCACCAAAAACGCGCCACAGTAAGATACATTCATTATAGGCATAGATAGGTTGACAAGTGAGTGTCCATTCATGGTTGTCCTCCGACAGTTTTTACATTTGTATATGCACAGTGATACACCTTTCCAATCAGCTATCTCAGAAGACCTTGCATTCAGCCAATTGAAAATGCACACAGCAGAGGATTAATATCAAGTCCAAGTCGAGTCCAAGTCTTTCTAACTATTTTGCCAAGTCAAGTCACAAGTCAACAAATTTGTGACTTGAGTCCGAGTTGAGTCACGAGTCAGTGACTCAAGTCCCAACCTTTGCCATATACACACTCAAATACTATGGACAATTTAAAGATGCCATGTAGCCTAGCTGTATGCCTTTGAACTGTGGGAGGTAAATGGACTATCTGCTGGAAGCCTACACAGAGCAGGAAGAGCATGCAAACTCCACTCACAGAGCAGAGGCACTTGGAAATACAGTCAAATAGAAATGTATGCATCATCCTACATCACCTAACATCTATAATTAAAAAATAAAGCCAATTCATTGTTCTATATTAACACTAAAAATTAGTCTCTTTTGACTTTATTATAATTCATCTGTCCATCCAATGGTTACCACCAGCCTAGTATCCAGATATACTCACTCTGTCAGTCTGGTAATTAACACGCCAACCTGGTGTGTGTCAAACCATCCCATTTGCTGGTGGATCACTGAATGGAAGTATCTCTCACGGATCCTTTTTGTCTGTCTGATAGCCGCCAGCAGGAAAAGCGTGACTTGACATGTTCCAACAATGAATACTGCTACTCCAATCCCCACAAAGTAATAGGCACGCCTGACAGAGGAAGATGAAACAAAGAATTTTATTATGTCCCTACATCTTTCACCTGACAGTAGCAGTGAGTGTCAGGGTCAGTGCCCATCTAGCCTTGCCCCCATGTGCCTCTTGCCCATTTTGGCCAGCAGTTCCCACTGGCCACCCTTTGATGTCTCCCTTGTCTGTTGTCCCTACTCCCCAGACTGCTGCATGACTTTGTAGGCTGGGCATGTGGCTTGGTGGTGGGCATCTCTTTAGCTTAGTGGGTTTGAGGCCAGTTTTGTATTTTTATTTCAGTTTATTCCTGGTTTGGTGTTTCTCTTTGCTTTTGTTCTTGTGTTTGCTTTTGTTCTTGTCTTCTTCCTTGTTTTATTATGTGCTGCTTATATGTTGGTTCCTGTCCCTTTCTCATTGTTAGCCTCATCTGTGTATTTGGATTGATTAGTGTTTCTAGTTTTTCATTTGTTAGAGTTCCCTGGTTCTCTGTTCATTAATGTAAATTCCTCCACCTGTTGCTTGTTGTCTTGCATCTCCTGTGATTGGTTAATTGTTTCTGTGGCTCCTACTTGCCCTGTGTCATGTCTCATAAGTTTTGTACTTTTCCCAAGTCATTGTGCCTGTGTTACAGCATGATTGTTACTCTGCTGGTTTGCCCAGTCCTGTTCCCATTGTTTTCTTGTTCCTTAGCTGTTTTTTTCCAGGGTTTTGGTTAATTTCTCATTTTCCCTTGTTTGTTTTCTCACCCTTCGTGGCCCCTTTATTTTTACGCTTTCCTCTTTATCTCTGTCAATTAATAAGTCAGTTATTGTCTTGGAAGCGCCCAGTGGATCGTCACTCATTTCCCCATTCTAACCATGCTGTGCTGTGACAGTGAATGTACAAGTAACATTCATCAAGGACACTTACGTGGCCATCAAGGCTTCGATATCTATTTCAGGGTTGATAAGACATTCTGAAGAGTTGGTAACATTGTCTAAGCCTGATAGAGGAAAAACAGACATTGGGCATCACATTTAGCATCAAAACCATGGCACTTCTCATTCAAGCAGAAATTCCTTTAACCATATATTTCATGCCAATTTAAGACTGGCACAAGGAAAATGTTATATTCACTCTGGAGTCAATACTCTTCAACCATGTTTACGTCGTCTCAGCTGAGGGCTACTTGCAGGTTCCCAGAAATCCCCACCTGTAAAGTTGAAGGGTTGAGCACTCTTGACAAAGATGTCCGTCACATGCCCATAGACCACATTCATGAGCGGCATGGCCACCCCATTGGCTGCGGCACAGAGTAGCCCCACAGTCATCAAAATAATTTCTGTAGGTTTGGCAAAGCGGAGCTGTGGCAAAGTAGGAAACAAAATATTATGCAGGTTCTCTCTTTTTAATAAAAAAAAAAAAATCCATTTCACATAATTTCATGGAATATCACAGAATTGTTTGCTTACTAATTGGAAAAATCCAACCAGTTTCACTGGTTCCTTTGGTTCCTTTTTTTTTCTTCTAGATGAAGAAAGGAGAAGACCACTGACAAACCAACAAAGGAATCAGGCCTCAGCCCTCTACCGCTTATACATATATATATGGGTACATGGCTAAGTAAAGGGAACACCAGGATAAAGTGACTCTGGACTACTATGAGCTGATAGAATACCTCCATATAGACCCTAGTCTTTTTTGAGCATCATACACCCATGAGATATTCAATAATTTAATGTTTGGTGATTTAGTACTGTGTTGAATAATGAACAACTGCAAAATCACTTAAATTTTTCAAATGGCCTACAATCTACTGACTAATTTTGATTCCATTCCCTATCACAACCTGAGACATTCTCACAGAAGTACTTGTGAAGCTCTCAAACAACTTACTCAACCAAATCACTTAAACCACAACCTATATTATTGACAATATAATTTAAGCTATTATTTTTACATCGTACTATTTAATAAAAGGCATGGAGACACCTCTCTCGGAGATCAGGGTGCATTTCCAGAAAGCTTCGTGACGCTAAATAGTTATCTAGTACTTCAATAATTAATTAGCACGTGTTTCCTGAAACCCTTGGTAATTAAAGCAGTTTTTTGTCTTGCTGGTAGAGACACAGAGATCGGCCAAAATATATGACAAAACACATTGAGGGTGTTTTTGGCCATTATTATGCTGATGATATAATGAGGTCAAAATTGCAATATAAAACTATAATATGAACTATAAATTAGCGCAAAAGGGAGCCATTGCTCTAACACCTGTATACAATTTGAGTACATAACAGGAACATCAATCCCGTGTTTTTCAATTGTGAAATATGTTATATGACTGTCATGTGCAAATGTAAATTAAAATATAAACTAATTAGAAAATCAATAAAAGCACACCAAAGCGAACAAAATTAAGACCAAAATAAATTAACCTATTTTGTCACAAATATAAAAATGGGCTCAAAATGTGGTGTTTCTTCTTTCTAAAGAAAGCGATTGGCGAGCAGCAATAGAAAAGGGAAGTAACACTTCTCAAAAGAAGCCTTAAAACAACTTATGGAGGAGGTGGTCAAAAATGTATTTTAATAAAATAATTACTGCAGTGTTGTGCAGCATAGTACACATAACGCATCAACATTCAGGGGGAAATCTCAGAGCTCCCAAGGACTTTTGTGAGCAACAGAATCACATCGTCCACATGCCCAAAGCATGCTCTACAGCAGTGTGTGTCTTTGGTGTGCAGTGTGATACTTCTCCTCAGCCACGGTTAGGTTACAGTATTCAACACTGGAATCAGCAGATATTCGCTAAGAGGATGCCTGCTGTCTATTATGTAATTATTTATGTTTTGCTATATTAATTGACATTCATGTCTTATATGATTGTATGGAATTGAAATGCTAGGTAACGAACTACTTAGCGTTACGAAACTTTTGGGAAAGTGTCCCCAGAGCATTTCCTCTTCTGTTCAAATGAAGCAAAAGGAGATTGTCAGGAATTACTTTGTTTCCGTGAAAATTGGCCATCTGCGTTTACCTAAACAATCCCTTTTTATTTGGCGCCGGAGGCGGCTCCTCCAGAGCCGGGGGGTTCTTCTCATCCTCTCTGGGTTTCCCGTCTTCTACCAAGGCATTGCTGATATAGGAATTCGCGTACACCTCGTCCTTAGAAACTAACGAGAGGAATCGACATGTTTTTCAATATCCACGTACCTTGTCAATCACAGGTAGCGGCAATGAATTATCCTGCCAACGCGTTACAATATTACATACATATTAAAATTTCAGATTATTTTGTGTGTGTGTGTGTGTTTTGAATCCAAGTAAAAAAAAAATACCTTGTCCAGGCATTGTGTCTGGTAGAGCTTCTTCCTCCGTGATGTTGCTTTTTTCCTTTTATTTTTGTAATTAAACTCCTGAAATCGAGGGACAGAAGAAACATATTTGTTCTTGGGGAGCACACATAAACAGCAACCCTTACCTCTGCACGTCGCTTTGGATAAAAATGATAGAAAATGCAATTAAAACATATCTATGCTAATTCTAAATATGAATTTATGCCACCGATTTTTCTTAAAAATACCCAAAAATATGTCAATACAATAAGACTTTCATGGATAGCGTTTAACATGTTTTTAACGATTCAAAGACATTATAATTGTCAAGAACCCGCTTGGACCAACAGAGGGATTGCTAGTAGGGTCTTTATTCAACACAGTTGAATGAACAAAACCGGGGAGCGGGCAGAGACGTGGTCGAGCAGGCACGGTCGAAAACCAGGGGATTGGGAAGAAGAGGCAGGCCAGGGTCAGGATCCGGATTCGTCATCGGGGTCGCTGGCAGATGGGTTGATCACCGGGAGGGCTGTCCGAAGACGCAGACAGGGCACACGGGGAACTCACGAGAAGGACGAGCAGGGGGAGGAAGGGCAGGAGGGAGGCTGAGATGGGTTGCAGGGAGAATCGGGCAGGGCAAGCAGGGTGGAACGGAGCTAAACGGGAGACAGGGAAACCAATGCTCAGTATGTCTCTTTGCATTAACAATACCTCGCACCGGGCTGCGGTGTTGTTGAGCTTTTATTTAACGTGGAGTCCCGGTATTGGTCGGGGCCAATTGCCTCCCATTGCCGGTTCCCCAGCGGGGCGTGACATAACCCCCTCCCTGATAGCCGCCTCCTGGAGGCAGAGAAACCCATCATGGACGACCCCTGGGATGGGGACCCAGCCTGGTCCGGGTGGTCCTGGTGGAACTGGGCGAGCAGGGCAGGATCCAAGATGTCCGAGGCAGGCACCCAGGTTCATTCTTCGGGACCATAGCCCTCCCAATCGACCAGGTATTGCAGAACACCCTCTCGACGACGAGAATCCAGGAGAGCCTGTACTGCAAATGCCTCCCCGTCGTCCAGGGGAATGGGAAGAGGCGGTTTGTCACGGCCAGGAGGGGGATGCGCCAAGCCATAATGCACCGGTTTCAAGAGGGAGACATGAAAAGAGGGTGCAATGCAATAGATCTTCGGCAACTGCAGACGATAGGTTACCGGTCCTAACTGTCGGAGGATGTGGAACAGGCCTATGTATTTCGGATGCAACTTATGACCAGCGAGGAGGCGGAGGTTCCGGGTAGACAGCCTGACACGATCCCCTGGGCAGAAAACAGGGCCGGACCAGCGTTTTCGGTCAGCCTGGGTCTTGCGGGTGACAGCCTGGTCACGTAGCTGGAGGTGTGCGCGTTGCCACACCTGTTTGCTGCGTCGGTACCAGTCCTCCACCGACGGGACCTCCGTGGGTGGGGAGTCCCACGAGAAGAGTGGAGGCTGGTACCCAAGGACGCACTGAAAGGGAGATAGGGAGGTGGCCTGCTGGACTAGGGAGTTCCAGGCATATTCTGCCCAGGGCAGATAGCGGGACCATTCCGCAGGTTGTGCGGAGCACATCAGATGCAGCATCTTTCCCACCTCGAGGTTGGTTCTCTCTGCGAGCCCATTCAACTGAGGATGATAGGCTGAGGACAGACTCAGGGACACATTCAGATGGGTGCACAAGGCTCGGAATACTCGGGCCGTAAACCGGGGTCCTCAATCAGACACAATATCTTCAGGAAGCCCGTAATAGTGGAAGACCCAGCAAAACAACAGGTCCGCTAACTCTGAGGCGGTGGGTAGTTTAAACAGCGGGATCAGTCAACACATTTTAGAGAAGCGGTCTACAAGGCTTAGAACGGTAGTGTAGCCCCGCGAGGGGGGTAAATCGGTCATGAAGTCCATCACTATATGGGACCACGGATGTGAGGGCGTGGGGAGTGGGTGAAGGAGGCCGGAGGGTGGAGTGGAGGGAGTTTTGTTCTGGGCACAAACTGGACAAGATTGAACATAGCAATGCACCTCCCGTCGCCACCCGGGCCAGCAGTAGTGACGAGCGATGAGGCGGGTGGTCGCAGCCGTTCCGGGATGACCCGAACCGAGGGACGTATGGACCCATTGGAGAACCTGATTGCAGAGCTGTGAAGGAATGTACCTCCAATCTGAAGGACACTCGGCAGGCGATGGGTGCCGTTGTGCCAGACATTCCAACTGTTCCTCCAGATCCCAGGCAACTGGACCGCCGAAACAAGAGGGAGGCAGGATACTGACCGGCTCTTCAGGGACCTTAGGGGCATCGGAGTGGCGTGAGAGAGCGTCCGCCTTGAGGTTCTTGGATCCCGGAATATACTTGACCTGGAACTCAAAACGGGTGAAAAACAGTGCCCACCGGGCTTCACGAGCATTCAGTCATTTGGATTCGCGGAGATACTCCAGGTTGTGATGGTCCGTGAGCACCAGAAAAGGATGGAGAGCCCCCTCCAGCCAATGTCTCCACTCTTCCAGGGCTAGTTTGATAGCCAAAAGTTCTCAGTTCCCTATATCATAATTACCCTCGGCGGGGGAGAGTTTCCGGGAAAAGTAGGCACACGGATGGGTCTTACCTGACTCGAGGTCCTGTAGGGACCCATATAGTGATGGACTCCAACCCCCACCTCTGAGGCGTCAGTTTCTACTAAAAAGGGTAACAAAGTGTCGGGTTGGCGCAGAATCGGGGCTGAGCAGAAAAGGTGCTTCAGTAGCTGGAATGCAGAAACAGCGGAGGGTGCCCACCGCAGCCTGGAGCTTGGGACCTTGAGAAGGTCCGTAAGGGGTGCAGCCACCGAGCTGAACCCCTTAATGAAGCGACGATAAAAGTTGGAAAAGCCCAGGAGGCGTTGTAGGTCTTTGATAGTGCGGGGCAGAGGCCATTCACGCACTGCTTTCACCTTATCCTCATCCATCTCTACCCCCCCCCCAGATCGTATCTGATAACGTAGGAACTTCACTGAGGTGCAATGAGACTCACATTTCTCTCCTTTATCGTATAATTGATGGTCCTTAAGTCTCTGGAGAACCTGGCGTACCTGGAGCACGTGTTGCTCCAGATCCTCAGAATAAATTAAAATATCATCGATATAGGCTACGACAAAGCGATTCAACATGTCCCCCAGGACCTTCCCGATGAAAGACTGAAATATCGAAGGACTGTTAGCTAGCCCATAGGGCATTACGAGATATTCATATTGCCCTGTCGTGTTTAGTGGCATAACAGGTGTTCATGAAGTTGCCGGTGGCCCCTGAATCCAAGAGGGCGTGTCCTGAGGCCTGTACATTACCCCAACTCAAGGAAAAAGGGACAGACATTTGAGCATGGGTAACCATGGGAGGAGAAAAAACCCTTACTTGTATCGAAGTCGGGGATGCCCGAGCTGGTCGAGTCGGGCAGGTCCGTAGAACATACCCCACCTCTCCTCAGTACAGGCAGAGCTGCTGCTGGAGATGCCGGAGGCGCTCAGACTGCGACAGCGGCGTAAGTCCGATCTGCATGGGTTCGGTCTCGATCGGTCGGGGAGAAGGAGTAGGGTGGGGCGAGTCAGACCTCGGAGTTGGGCGGCGCCTCGCCCGGACGATGTTATCCAGCGTGATGGAAAGCTGGACATACTCATCAAATGAGCGGGCTGCTCCCCGGCAGGCGATCTCTGCCTGTAGTTCTGGGTTGAGCGCTCGTCGGTATAAAACCTCCAGGCAGTCCGGAGGCCAGCCGAGCCCGGCTGCGAGAGTGCGAAACTCCAGAGAAAAGTCGGTGGCTGTTCTATTTCCGTGGCGTAGTTCGCACAGCCGATCGCTTCGACTACGTCCCACCGCTGGATGATCGAACACTTCGGAAAACGTGGTCTGGAATGCTCTGGAAGTCCGGAGGAGTGGACTGCGGTCAGTCCAGAGCGCGGTTGCCCACTACAGGGCACGGCCGCTCAGCAGAGAAATGACGAAGTGGACCCGGTCTTCGTTGCTCTGGAACTGCTCCTGATGGTGGTCGATATAGAGCCCACACTGCATAAGAAAAACCCTGCAGGATTCTGGATCACCGTCATATCGGTTCGGCATGGCAACCGGCACCGGGGAGGGACGCCGCAGAGGAGTGGTGGGAAGTGGCGTCCCTCCAGGTATGCCGCCTGGAGACCCCAAATTTATCAAGATATCCTGCACACTCTGCTACATGCGACGTCTCCACTATGCATGACGTGCTTCTGTCCAGCCTGCTCTTCTGCCTGTGTCGTCCTCCATGTATGCCCGGCTGCCTTACTACTAGTTGCCTGGCGATCTGATGGAGCGCCAACACCAGCTTGTCATCACCTCCCTGCTCCCCGGTTGTGACTTCTATTGACTGTGACTGTGTAGACTGTGTGACTTTCCACTTAGCCATCTCTCCGATTTGACTTTCCCTGCCGGCCCCAGGACAATGGGCTCCCCCTTTGAGTCTGGTCCCTCCCAAGGTTTCTTCCTTCTAGGGAGTTTTTCCTTGCCACTGTTGCCTCTGGCTTACTCACCGGGGGCTTTGGGTGGGGTTGCTGTAAAGCGCTTTGAGACAATGTCATATTGTGAAAATGCACTATCTAAAAATAAATTTGTTGTTGTTGTTGTAGTAGTATTCTAACATTTGCTCACTTTATGTGAACATAAGTGGCCCGTTTTAACTAACATGTTCAAGTAAAATGTACTAGTGACTAAAATGTTTTATTATTTATGAAGGTACCTGTTACAATCAGCGGAGTGAAAACAACAGGACAGCAGGTCGTGGGCAGGCAAGGGGGTTTTGTTTAAACAGAATAACATCAATCAGAAAACAGGACCGTGAGGAATCCAAGATTGAAAATCAGTAACGGGAATGTCATGTACAACATTGGCAACTACGCTAATGACCGACCTGGGGATACAAGCCTGGTAAATACACACAGAATAAGAATCAAACAACAGTCAGCTGAAGATGATTAACGTGAGGGGCAGGAACCAGAGGTAAGGCTAACACGCACCGGGCGTGGCTTGTTACGGTAATGCCTGGGAGGAAAACAAGAGGGGCGTGGCTAACATGACGGACAGGTCGGGCAGGACGTGACAGTACCTTTGGCAAATATCTGCATAAAACTGCAGAGTCATTGTAAATTCTTAATAATATAATAGCCTACTTATTTAACTTGTAAACCATGTTTGCAAATTTTTATCAATCAAAACTAATGAGACATGTGAAGAACAGCTGCAACAACACTAGAAGCTAGTTTTCAGAGGTGGGCTGTTAATATTTAAAGCGGAAAGATGCTCCAAGTTTATCTGGCCATTTTACTTTATGGCCATATAGCTGACTTCACCCTGCGTACGCAAAGCTCTGGTTACCAATAATCTGACCATTAAATCACGTGGCAGTAGTATGAAAACACACCTATTACGATGTATGTCCTGCAGCTGTTGATTCATTTTGTTTACTATTTACGTTTGTGCCTATAGGCCTAAATAACCTTACCATTCACTCAGTGCTTTTTAACTTAATCTTTACCATAAGTAAAGATTACCTTAACCGTAGATAAAGGTAGCTTTTAAGGTACAGAAATGGACTTTAAGGAACATTTTTGTACCATTGGGGGTACATTAATATTCTTTGTACCTTAGGCTGTACCCTTTTTTCTGACAGTGCAGAAATTCCGGTTATTATCAAGTAGGAAAAACAACAGAACAGCCTAAGGAAAATATTTTGAATGTACATCGTGTATACATGTATATCGTGTATATATAATTGCAAAAAGTTTATGAAGAAAATTAGAAACTTAGTGCTGGGGCGATTCTAGGATTTGACTCTTAGTGGGGGTCAGCCCCCTTCAAGAAATAAAGGAGCCCCCCCTCCACCACCAGCACCACCACTAAATTTCCCGAGCAGGGCTGGAAGGGGGCTCCAGGACAAATTGTTAAATGGTTTTTGAAAATATATATATATTTTTTTTTTCGGGGGGTGAGACAGAAAATAGGTGGGCTGAAGCCCCATTACATAAGGTCTAGAACCGCCTATGATATAGAGCAACGGTCAGTAACAGGCGGACAAGCTGTCCCATACGGACCCGGACCGGTAACCAAAACAGAAAGTTATGATTTAAAACCTGACGGAGCGCTTCTATTTTAACCGGCGCAGCTTCTGTAGTGTCTTCGGTAGTGGTTTAGCACTAGTACCGCCGTTTCCCACGCCAATGAACGTCAAACGCATTTGACCGCTAAGCAAGACTTAGTTCGGCGTATGCAGCCCTATTTTTGCGCTAATTTGTGTTAATAGCAGCAGCGAAGCTAAGACCCGCAAACAAAAAGCCGCAATGTTCCTAACAGAGTGGCTGCTCTGTCCTGAAATGGTAAAGCTGAAAAGTTTTCAAACCCAGCGTGTATATAACATGTTGAATATATAAACGTAGTTTATTGGTGATTTCATGTTCGTTGAAGTTTCTGCTTTTTAACAAGTGTATAAACTGATGTCATTTGTTATATAAATCAACTCCCGCACCGATTCCGTTTTGGTGAAACAAAAAAAAGTACGTTTTCAGGGTTGCCAGATCTCAAGCACCTGGCGTGATACTCACGATTTCAAACTCACGCAGGAAATCTTACGGCAAATCTATATTATTCAATTTTAAACCTAAAATTAGCTACGTCATAAGTGTATTTATGCGTGTGTGCAGACACCTCGAGTTGAAAGTCTCACTCCTAAGTTCTATGTCACGTGACAGTAAATATTGTCAAAAGGTTTTTGACTTGCACTGAATTAATTTGATTCGACAGTCAGGTACTGATTACATGCAATGTTGATACAACTAATAGGTTACTTAGATATATATCACACTAAATATATCACACCAAACAGACATTATGATCTTTAGGACCTTTGCTTCAAGAATTTTTCTCTAATTGGACCTCTTTAAATTTTAGTTGAATACCCCTGATTTAGAGGGAGATCTCATAGCAACAATCGTTTTCATTTCAATACTTATTCCGTTTCCAGAAGGAAGTCACGAGATGCGTTCTCCTCGTGCTTTTGCAATACAAGTAGGTTATTAACACTCCATAAAGTCAAATAATGGTGCATATAACCAAAACGTTCACGTACAGCTAGGGACAACGGCGAAAACCTTTTCTAAAACACCAAAATGATTACTTTTTCCTGTCAGTAATGTCACGGTGATATGAAATCTAGAGGTGCTTTTCTACGTTTCAAACTAACTCCACTAAAACCGAATAATTAAATCCGTACACTGTCAGAAAAAAGCATCAATTTGTACCTGTGAGGATACAATTACTTGTCACTGGGGCTGTATACACTCAAGGGTCTGCCAGTTGTACTCTAGCTGTAGGTAAATGTACTGAAACGGACTTTTTCAGTTTCAGTTTTGTACCATTGGGGCAGTGTCTGCAATATCTGTCAATATTCGGGGGAGGGGTCCCCGTCTCTATTGTTGCGCAATACCGAACTTAAGACCCCTTTAAAATTTTGCTTTTGATGCTTTCGGGAGGTCTCATGGGTTAATCGGGGGTGCCGTACATCAATGCTGTTTGAACTTTGTTTGAACAAAACTGTACCAGTACTGTACCATTTTTCTCTATACTTTTTATTTTTTAATTTAAGTACTGAAAGTGTTTGACATGCTGACATCATACATAGAGCGATTGTAATGTCAGTCGTCTTTCATGTGGTGAAAAATTTATTATTGTAAAACTAAAATAAGATAAACAAATAGAAAATTATGAAAAACTTACACAGAACGTCGCAGATGACCTGTGTTGTAGGCAGCGAAATTTCACATTACGAAGTGTCGTTTCCAATCTATTGTCGTGTGTCTCTTGCAGCTGAAATTGCAGCTGTCCCTTCACCTACGTAGGAAGGCGGCGCAATACTAATTAATATTAAAATATGATTTGCGAACAAGCCGAGGACGGTATGTGAACTCTGAACACTGTAACCCGAAGCTGCTCTTCAATCACAGTGAATTTTAGCCATCTGTATGATTTCGAATTAGCCTACTCGCTTTATGGTAGCTAAATTTAATACATTTGTTCTTGTTGTTATATAATACCATATTATTTGCCATATGAATTTATAATATATAAAGAAAATAACTAATAATTCAGAATCATGCGTACCATAATAACATTTAATATAGTGGATTTATGTTACTTTCTCAGATGAACCGATATTTCAAATCCCATCTTCGCTGTGTGTGTGGAGTTTGCATATCCTCGTTGTTTCCACCCGCAGTGATACCAACCGACGTAAATAAGTACCTGTCGTGTGCGGAGGTACGTGCCATATGGACTGACATCTCGCCCATAAAGTCTAAAGTAGAGACTACAAAATTTATAAATGGAATATTTACAAAAAATATGCCTATCAAGTAACCAATTCCTCCAGCAATCATGCGTATGGATTGTGTTTTGTGACAATATTCATTTGGCGTAAATAAATATGTAATTTAAATTATTATTTAAATTATAATTTAAAGTGTCATTTAAATGACTATTGATAAATATGTCATTCAAATCACCATTTAAACAATCATTTAAAATTGCTTTTTAACTGGGGTGGATTTCCCGAAAGTTTCGTAAGGCGAAGTAGTTCGTTATATAGTAGCCCATTTAAGATCGGATCGTTAATTAGCTAGCGTTTCCCGAAACCCTCCGTAACTACTGTAGGTACTTGTCTCGTTCGTAGATGTGTGAGTCCTCCGACCCGCTTATTTTCTACGTTGTTCTTTATTTGAACTTTTGCCTGCTGTCCTGTCACTGAGACATAGAAATCGTATAAAATATGTGACAAAAACACATTGACGGTCTTTTTTGGACTATGTAATAATGTTGATGATATAATAAGACGTCAATATTGCAATATAAAATTATAATGTAGACGATAAATGAGCGCAAATGGGGCTCGTTGTTGTGGTAACACTTTACAGTACTGGTACACAAATAACCATATGCCTGAGTCATGATGAGTTAACACATTCTCTAATGATTAGAACATCGGTAAATACTAAAGCACGTAATGACCTAACAAATCATGCATAAATGAGCATTAGTAAGTGTCATCGTTAACTACTCTTGCATTCATGACACACGTTACTAATTAAGTGTTTAGAGTAGTGACTGTTTGCTGGCAACAGGGGGCCCCCAAACACAAGGGCCCAACACAAATGCCTGGTTTGAGTGCTCACAAACACTGCTGTCTGTTGGCATGCAATAGACAATTAGTGCTGGTTTACCTACAGTCACTGTGAAGACAAGAGCTTTGTTTATTTATTTAGCATGAACTTCAACAATTTCAAGCCCCTTTTCTATAAGGGTACAGATCAATTTGACGCTGAAGGGAACTGCTCAAAATTGTCTACAAGTTCTACACTTCAGGATCAACTGCTTTGCGTGGTTCCATGTAGCTGACATGTAGATCTGCTCAGGGCTGAGTATCAGGTAGCCTGCTGTACTAAAGAGAACCTCATTTCCCGCCCCCCCTCCCCCCAGCTGCTGCATCATCCCAGATGCATAAAGCCAGTGAGGTACAGGAGAGGAGAGGAGGAAGTCGGCCTGGATTGGTTAAATGTGCTAAATCTTCTGTTGATATTCTGTTGTTTTGTTCTCTGTTTGGCCCGTGTAACAAGGTGTTAATGAAAGAGCTTTTGCTGTTTCTTTATGCTGCTAGTTAATCGTTAGGTTAAGTAGAGTAGTTAGGATCCGGAATACCTTCCTTTAATCTTGCGTTTTGAGTTATTTTTGCCTACTCTGTGGTTAGGTAACCTCCGTGGCTTGGACGGTTATTATACTTTACCTTCATTTGCTTCCCTGTTCCTGTTATTTGTTTGTTGATTGCTGGTGTAGTAAAACCCTTTGGCTTCAAAGTATATGGCTGGACTTTGTTGCTATGGAGTGTTGGATTTCTTGCTTAGCCTGATAACTTGTTGGATTTAAGGTGAACCTTGAATGGGTCTTATCTTTGTTCACTTGCATTTAGCCCAGACTGTCTTAAATCTGACAAATTATCTGGCTAAGAAATACAGTTTTGTGGTACAGAAACTGGCCTATTAAGGACCATCTGATTAAGGTATGGTTGGCTGGAATGAAAACATTCTGCCAGGGGTCCTCCAGGAACAGGATTGAGATCCACTGTGTTACACTGTTTACTGTGTTTACATTGCCCTCAGGACCGGCCTAGCCGACATGGCACCCTAGGCGAGCATCACCACGACACCCTCATCCAAGGCAAAATGTAATCGGCTGGCAAGCTGGTGCCCCCACAGAAGCTGGAGCTCTAGGGGCCGCCTGTATTGCCATTGGACTGAACAGCCCTGATTTCACTACATGTGACATTGCATCATGTCTGTACAGTATATGTATTAATACATATGTGTATACATGTACAGTATAATTTTTATACTAGTTTAATTTATATTCTGTAATCTGCACCTGTCTGTTTTTGTGAAATTTAAACATTTAAATGAAAACTTTCATTTTGTGGTGGAACCATTCACTTTGCACAAGACAACTCTTATACAGGCAGTCCCCTGGCTATGAATGAGATACATTCCTTAAGTCTGTCTTTAAGTTGAATTTGTGGGTGAGTTGGGACAGGAACATGCAGTTCTTATTTTGTGTCAGTCAAATGTTTGACATAGTATATATTTTACCTTTCTATGCATATAAAACAACTTCCAAATACACTAAAGCATCTTAAAAATAAAGTACATAATAAAGTTAACAACACACAGTCCTCTACTGTATCTCGAGCTGACAAACCGCTGAGGCCACCCAAAGTCTTCATGAGCATCACAAAGTATTGTGTGTGTGTTTGTTTTTATGAGCTATTGTATTTAACTTAAATTTTTAATATAATAGTCTTTATGGCAGTCCAGTCATAAGTATGAGTTGCATGAGTCCATAAGTCAGGGAATGCTTGTATCTTGAATCATTGTCTCAGTGAGACCCCTGGGCATTAACTAGGGCATAATAGGCCCCCTCCCTCTGCATGAGTTCATTGTGTGTTCCTTGTTCGACCACCCTTCCATTCTGGATGACGGCGATGATGTCTGCGTTCTGGATGGTGGAGAGACGGTGGGCGATGACCACACAGGTGCGACCGAGCCGCGCCTTGTCCAGGGCC
>JAODLD010000222.1:0-15738 GCA_026781065.1 Mormyrops boulengeri | reverse complement strand
GGTGTAGTTGCAACATTCAGTTGGATAAATAAATGAGAAAAAGCGAACTCATGTCACTATTTCTGGTCTCCTTCCATTGAATATTTAGGAGCTTTCATGTGTAAACATGAGCCATTCATACCTGGCCACCCCCCCCCTTTTATGCCGCTGATGGGGATTTACTTGGATCGCGTTTCACTGCTGCGTTGTTTATCAAATTACCATGCGAATGCGATCTCAATACACGGAAGTGCGGCTATTTAGAATGTGAATAGTGATCTTCACGCGAAGGCGGTACTACACGCCCCCCATGCAGGTAAAACAAAGAAAGATTACATGGTTTACTTTTTGCCGATTTAAACTAATTTTAAAAACTTTAAATACTTCCGACAATGGATGTTTTGAAAAGAAGACAGATTACAGATTTAGGCAGCGTTTTTTTCATGATGCTACATGATGATTTCAGGGAGATATAAACGGGCCCAGAGGGTTACCTCGTAAAGAATAAAGTAATAAAATGGTCGGGGAATCATCACAGAGTTTTGCTTAGACATAGCGTTTTCATTGCTGTTTAGACAGAAAACATCGCGATTATATTGCCTGGACGGAGCTTTCAACGCCGCTACATAACACCCCATTTGGTCCCCCTGGCTATTTCATGGACCCAAACAGACCAGCACTGCCTCTCCTGGCACACTTATCAGTGGGCTGCAGTGACCCACATGCCAGACATCACAAAAGTGTCAGGTGTATTCTTCCATAAGAGAAAATAGCACCTTTTTAAATATACTTTTTATTTTTCAGCTTTGTTGGAAAAAACTTTTGCAGTCAGACCCTTGGTGTATGAATCCTGTTGCTCTCTGTACTTCTTGCTGAAATTTATAGAGGAGCAGTTAGTTTGCACATTTAATTCTTGAAGCTTCATTGTACTTTAATGAGGCCTCTATAGCGCTCTATAGCATTGGCTACCAGTTACTCTGTACTCTGTACGCCTTCTCCCTGCCACACGAGCTGCCTTTCAGTATAGCACCACTGGCTTGCCTCTGCCTCTTTCCAGCATGCAGAAAGTGGGTGCCTGATTCACTCCCAACTAGGTACGGTGCTTCAGTAGGGGGTCAGAGCCTCCCCAGCTGGCCATCCACCACCTCCTCTCTCTTCCAGGTAACCCAGTTTCTGCTGTCATCCCATGTAACCTTTTCATCATCCAAGCCCTGAGGAAGATGCAGGGAATTTTGGACCCTCAACCCACCATCATCAAAGCCAGGGTAGGGGTGGACCCCTGATTGAATGTCAAGCCCATCAGAACCCCGGGGAGGTGGGGTGTCGTTTTGCTTGTGTATGTGAGGTCATCTCCGTCCAGTTCTTTCTGCACAGCTGCCCTGCGACATGCAGCTCGACCCATGGCCCGAGTACCATCGCTGCATCCTGAACTGGCACCACCAAGAACCATTGCCATCGGCACAGAGCACAGGTACACCAAGAGTCCTGTTGGTACAAAAAAAATTTGTCTGACCAAGAGTTCTCGGGGTGAAATTGTGGTAGAAACTGTGCGGGGAATGTGTCAAGTCCACCTGAAACGCAGTACTGACGGAAATGCATTTGCATTTGGTAAAGAATACTATCTAACACATAGTAATAGATATTTCTGCTATTATTGGGGAACTATTCACTGATATAGCATAATGACCAATAAGACGGTATATTACAAATTAATATAAATCCTGAAATGAGTAATAGTTGACAAATTAAACGTTTTGCACGGCAGGGGCATCCATAATTAAGAGCAGAGATTTCCTTCACCTTTCTGACCTGGAAAGAAGCAGACCTGACCCAAGCAGTTTCAGGATTCAAGAGGCAGGCACGCACACACACAGGCACGCATACAGGCAGGCAGTCACGCACACAGGCAAGCACGCACACAGACATACATGTACAGGCACACACACATGTACACAGGCACGCACACACACACAGGCACGCACAAATGCATGCCAGCACACACACAGGCATGCACAGAGGCACACATATGGGCAGGTACGTACACAGGCATGCACCCACGCACAGAGGCACGCATGCACACAGGCAAGCACACAAAATCTCTGCAAAAACTCTGATTCTAAGCTAGGTGTCCTTAACCCAGGACTTCCAAACATAAGCAAAACAGAGCTACATTATTATTCGTTATTATTATCATTAGCAAGATTCATTTACGTGGCATAATAGGTAAGAAATAAATGGATGTAGAGAACATACATGTTTACAATTTAAAGTATTTCAGAGATGCTGTACATATGTATGTGAAGGGTTCAATGGGGATAATCCCACAATAATTTCAAACGATTTGACAAATTCAAATAAGGGGCTGAGAAGGATGTTCAGCTTCAGAAACTGGCTCTCGTGGTTGGCAGTTAGGTCTAATTTTGCCGGTTCTTTCCTTTCTTCTGTTTCCCATGCGTTGTTTGCAGGGGCACCTTCACCACATTGCCATTTGATGTGGACATCTTCACACTGCCTGCTTCTACATCATTTATGTTGAGGTGTTCCACTAATAATTTGTCCACTTTAGTTTCAGCAATGTCCCAATTAACAGCATTCAGCTGGAATTCACCGTCTACAACTTCTATCTCCACATTCATAATTTCCAATTCAAATGCTGAGTGAAAACCCCTCTCTGCAGTCTCCTCCAATTCATATTTCTACAATTTCAAAATTACCATTAATTTGATTTACATCATCAAGCTGAAACTGGCAGAGGTCGACCAGTATGGCCCCTATTTTCAGCCTGTCTTGGTGGTCGTCTGCAGGCTTTACAGAGACTGTCCTTTCATTTAAGACAGAAACCTCTAACCCATGCACATCTATCCCATTATCCCTCGCAGGCCGGTTGGTGGGTGGAGTTACTGGGGAGCACTCTTCTTCATCACCCCAGCAGATGATTTCATTCCACCTGTCCCAGGCTGCCCAATACACATCACCTGTCCAGCTAACTGCCTTGGCAATTGGCTTTTGGGTGTGTGACACGTTGAAACTGTCAGCCTGGTCAGAGGGTGATTCTGCTGGGAAGCACAGCCTTCCTCATGTCCCCAGTCAATCACCTCTCCCCACTTGTCCCAAGTTGCCCAGTTTTGGTCATCGCTCCAGCTGACAGCTTTCGCCATTCGTCTGTTTCTGAATGAGGGAAAACAACATACAGGCAATGCAATGGAGCTGTCAGTCACTTCTGACTCATGGAATACAGGTCTGCACTGACCCACACCTTCACAATCAACAACCACAATACAGCATAGGAAACTAGTTGACTTACACATAAAATTTAAATATAATCAAACAGAAGCCTGGAACAATTTTAACTTTATTTAATAGCAATATGCCGATTTTAGTCACCAAACAAAGTTTACCCATTTTGCTACACTACTTTTATTTGTGTTTGTTGCAAAACATCTGCCCTCTCCTGCTCTGGTGGAATATCACTGCTGTAGGCATGCAGCGACCGCAACCATCTGCATCCACAGCCGAATGTAACATGAAACGCAGGAAAGTGCACGCAGAAAAAAGAAAAATCAACTAGACTTTGTGGCACAGGAAACTAGCCATAAAAGGCTTGCACATAAAGTTAAATATAATTAACACAGTAGCCCAGAACAATATTCACTTCATTTAATAGCAATATACTGATTTTACTCACAATCAAGCGCAATAATTTATTCAAGCGCAGGACAGTGCACGCATAAAAGTGTAATATCAACTAAAATATACTTATTTTACTTAGGAAAAATGTTTTAAAATACATGCAAATTTGACAGATACTAAATTATAAGATAATTTCTATGACACAATGAGAGCAGAAACTTATCATACCTCGCCATCTTGGTCCAGAAACGGAAGTGAGGCTGCGTGTTTCAAACTGGCAGTGTCCCACGTGCCATGATGTCTAATGTAACCAAGCAACATGGCGATAACATGATTAAATAATAACATAACAATAATTATACTTGTTGTATAATAATAATAATGTAGCACACCTCCACCGTATGCGTATCGTGGAAGGAAATTACCCATTTCTATAGGGCGCTACACCCTCCTCCCACCGGGAATAGGCATGTCCCCATGAGTAAACTTTCAACCCCTCCTCACTACCTATGACTTCTTAAGGCACCCTATCCTGATAAACAATGTTGATATATACCGAACTGTAGCTGCTGTCCGACTAATAGGGACACCTGGCCTATTACAGGTCAGTATAGTGGGCGGCCTCCTTTTTCGTTGCGGCCGTTCCCCGTCTGTTTGCTCCTCAGATTTACATCCAGAGGATGCTAGGGCCGCCATATCTATGTCCTGTGTACAGTCCTGGTACGACTCACCATCACATTCTGGGGGGTCCACAGGGGACCGAATAAGGGGCTTCCCCAAAGATACAACCGTCTGGGGGGTTGGCACAGTCTCTGCCCCTGCAACTTCCAGCACATCAGTGTCACCCTGGTCACAACATGATTCTGGCATTACAGATATCATTATACCCATATCAGGATTTGGGAACTCAATCCGCTTCCCATAGCCATAGCCTTCAAAATCAGAGCCTTCCTCTGACTCTGTCGATGTGACGGCTCCTGACTCCGCATCAGTTACCACAACATCCGTGCCCAGATTTGGCTGAGGACCCCCTTTTACAGGTCTTTTCCTCAACTTCTGAGACTCCAGTTCTGGCCCATTTTTTATGTCTGACTCCAACCTTACACCTTCCCCTAGTGATAGCAAGTGGTTGCGATGCAAATCTTTCACATTCTGGGTTCCGTCTTCGGGCTTCAGTCGGAAAACAGGCAGGTCTGCCACCTGGCTTTCCACAACATACGGTGTTGGACTCCATCTATTAGCAAGCTTCTGCTTCCCATGCAAACCCAAATTGCGTATTGACACACGGTCTCCTGGTGCAATGTCTGAGTAGTGGACCCTCTGGTCATATCTTGCCTTATTTCCAGCCTTCTTCCTCTCTGCAGTATCTTTAGCAACCTGGAATGCAGCTTGCAACCCCCTTTGCAGCTCCTGAACATACTTCAAGTATGACTGAGTGGAAGTTCCATCTCCTGACACCCCAAAACTAATGTCCACGGGCAGCCTTGCCGCCCTACCAAACATGAGAAAATAAGGGGAAAACCCCGTGGCTTCATTCTGGGTGCAATTATATGCATGCACGAGATGCCCAATATGCCGGCTCCAGGATTGCTTTCTCTTCGTATCCAAAGTCCCTAGCATGTCCATTAGCGTCCGATTAAAACGCTCTGGCTGTGGGTCTCCTTGGGGATGATACGGGGTCGTCCATGACTTTTTCACCCCCAGCATGCTCAAAAGCTCCTTTATCAGCTGGCTCTCGAAATCTCTGCCCTGGTTCGAGTGGAGTCTTCTTGGCAAACCATAATGAATGAAATGTTTTTCCCAGAGCACTTTGGCAACTGTGCTGGCTTTCTGATCACGTTTTGGGAAAGCCTGAGCATACCTCGTCCAGTGATCCGTGATAACTAACACATTGCCAACATTCCTGGAATCAGACTCCAGGGACAGAAAGTCCATGCATACTAAATCCATGGGTGTTTTATTCTAGGCCAGTAAAGCCTATCAGGAACAAGCCCATAGGTCTTGTCAAAACCAAGATGACCAGATTCATCGTGCAGGGACATCATCACTTGGGTCCGAAACTTCTTAGGCAAAACCAGCTGCTTGAGGGTGGACTTGTGAAGAGGTTTTATAATCCAATAGGTAACCTTGTCCTTCATCTCCAACTTATCCCATTCCTTCAAAATACAAGGGATGTCGGCATGCTGGCACTTATCAACCACCATGATGTCTTTCTGGTTAAGGCCTTTCCACACCTCTGCTAAGCATGGATCTTCCCTTTGAGCAGTACTCAACTCCTTTGAGCTAAGTAGAGGTAATGTCTGGGTATTGAGAGAGGACACATGGCAGTACACCTGTGGCACAGCCCTCTGTGACATCGCTAGGAAATCAATAGCCTTATGTCTGGATCCACTGACAGACGCAGGACCAATCTGTGACATCTGACATAATGCCCTCACACCAGAAGCTGTAACATTCTCTGACATCTCAGGAACCTCAGATTCTGATTGCTTGATTCGGGACAAAGCATCCGCATCTATAATCATCTTGCCCGGCTTGTACTTCAAACTGAAGTCATATGCTAATAGCGCTGCCATCTGTGCCCTGTTGCGTCCAGCTTAGCCGTAGTCAAAATATATGTAAGCGGATTGTTACAGTATCAGTGTGCACTTCAATAAATCTGGCCCCATACAAGTAATCATGCAGCTTATTTACAACAACCCATTTTAACGCAAGAAATTCCAACTTATGTGTTGGGTAATTTCTCTCAGAAGGAGACAAACTCCTGCTCACAAAAACCACAGGTCTCGAACCATTTCCTTTGTCTTGGTAGAGGACTCCTCCAAGTCCCTCTCTGCTTGCATCCACATGCAATACGTAAGGGAGCCATGGATCAGGAAAAACTAGCACAGGCGCTGCAGTAAGGCATGACTTTAGAGCTTCGAAGGCCTGTTGACAACTATCATCCCAACGGGATCCAAATGGCTCTGTGGATGCATAACGCCTCTGACCATCATGCCCACCTGCCCCTCTCTTGGTGCTACAGCCTTGCAGAAGGTGGTTTAATGGATAGTACACTTTGGAGAAGTCCTTAAGAAACCGCCTGTAGTAGCCACAAAACCCAAGAAACGATCTCAAAGCAGACACATTTCCAGGCTTTGGCCACCCTTTCACAGCTTCTACCTTTGTGGGATCTGTGGCAACTCCATCCTGAGAGACAATATGCCCCACATAGCTGACGGAGGTTCTGCAAAATTGACACTTGTCCAAAGAAACTTTTAAACCTTCTTCCTTCAACCTGTCCAGCACTTTCACCAGCCTCTCCTCATGTTCCTCCAAGCTCTTGCCAAAAATGATGATGTCATCTAAGTAAACCAGTACTTCCAACAGATTCATGTCACCCACCATCTTTTCCATGACACGTTGGAAGGTGGCCGGGGCCCCTGACACTCCCTGCGGCATCCGCTCAAACTGGTAAAAGCCTGCTGGACAGGTGAAAGCAGTCTTTTCTTTATCTTCTGCACTCATGGGTATTTGGTAATAACCACTTCTGAGATCCATCACACTGAACCACTGACTTCCATTCAAACAGGCTATTGCATCCTCCACCCGAGGGACCGTGTACTGATCAGGGATCGTTCTCTTATTCAGAGTGCGGTAATCCACACACATCCTAATAGTACTGTTCTTCTTCCGCACAACAACTATGGGCGATGCATATGGGCTCCTTGACTCAGATATAATCCCAGCATCCTTAAGTTTACCCAAATGTTGCCTCAAATCCTCAAGATCTGCAGGTGAGAGCCTACGGGATCGTTCACGGAATGGTGTGTGTTCAGTAACCCATATAGTGTGTTGTGTGTTCTTTGAACATCCAACATCAAATTCACTGAGCGAAAATACCTCTTTCCTTTTCATCATTCTGGCAATTAATCTCTGCTTCCATTCTTCAGGTACCGGTGACTCGCCAAAATTAAATGATGATGGTGGAATATCACTTGGGGTAACACTTTCCTGGGGTACGGTGGGCACAATATCAACTGGGAACAAATGCGCCACTAGCATGCCCCTCCTCAGAGCAACAGGTTGCGAAGACTCATTCTTTACCATGACAGTGATCCTTTTTGCAGACACCACAGTGGCTGGCTGGATCTCTGGCCTTACCAGTAATCCCTCTGGGAAGCATTCCAGTTCAGGGTGATCAACCATAATGGGTGAAGAAACTATTTGCCTGGGATACTTTGGTATGCCATTTACTAGGCAAGTCTGACCTGGTTTCAATGTAAATAGCTTTGGTTTCGCAAACCACACAGTGCCTCTGGTATGCTCATCATACAGCCACTTCTGTTGCAGCATCTCATAAGTACCTTTCATGACAGGATGAACATTCAAGCTCTGTAAGAAGTCTTCACCTTCCTTTTCCCTACAAATCTCCATCAGTCTTCTCACTATGGAAGTATTTGCTCCTACCACAAGTGAAACATCTGCATGCTTGCCAGGGTCTGGACTCACCAACAGGAAACTCAAGCCTTAAAGTCAAGTAACCATCATAATGATACTGTGTAGAGCCCAACCCCCATATCTCCAAATTCTCTAGAGGGGTCAGCGGCAAATGCTTTAAGTACTTCTGGTAAAAGGATCTATACAGCAAGGTAATCTGAGATCCGCTGTCCAACAAGGCCTTTCCATATATACCTTCAATCTGTACACCCACAACAGCACTAGGTCCTACAAGACCTTCAGGTATATCAGCCATTCTCAGCTTGATTCGCTCCTTGTGGAACGCGCAGTCACTGGGACATCAGACCGTTCCCTCACTGTGCCCCTGGCCAGTTTCCCGCTGGCTGGTCGACTTTCCTGAGATTCTCAGAGTTACAACACTCCCTCTGATAGTGTCCATCCTCCCCACACCGGTAGCAAAATATGTTTGGCCGACCCACTGCTCCCATCTGGTTACTGGCTGGTGGTTCAATTTTCTGAGGATTCCCCACCTCAGACTCTGAGGAGGTCACCCTTCTTGGTTCTTTAGCTACCTCAGCTGTTGGAGCTATAGACACCTTCAACCTTCTCAGTTCAGCTCGCAGGCTATTCACCTCTTCTCTCAAGCATGAGAGCTCTGCATCTGTCTTATGAGGGTTTGTAGCAGAGACAGCAGCAACAGTCACTGTACTTGGAGGAGCATCCCTGGCCATGATCATGTCTTCCTCCTCTCTGACCTCCTGTAATAACTCCATAAAACTTGGAGGGTCACAAAGCCTATACATTGTTCTTAGTCGTAGAGCCACTACATCACCTGTGAGAGCTCCCCGTAGCACCTGCTCCAACCGAGTGCGATACACCTCTTTCATCTCAAGACCACCCTTCCTAATAACAGCATGCAAAACTTTATCCAGACGAAAGAGGTAAGTAGAAAGTTTATCCCCATCCTGCTGATATGTGGTACGAAACTTGACTAGGAAGTCAGCAGCAGATTTGGTGGTCCCAAAAGCTGTCTCCAAGGCACTCAGGTAATCTCTAGCAGTAGACAGGGGATTTTGGGCCCTCAAAAACCTCACATCATCAGCTGCGGGGCCTTTAAGACTTTCCACAATCTTTTGCCTCTTACTGTGATCAGATCCCTGCCACTCTTCCAACATAAGTGCAGCCTGCTCAGCCCAAGACTCAAACTCTTCCTCACCTAGAGGTACTGGCTGTGTCCCTGAAAACAACCGCAGCTTACGGTAGTTTGGTACCTCTGCAGGCATCCCCAAGCATTTGTCAACCAAAGAATTTATGGCTCCAACTAGCTCAAGACTTACTCCTGGGGCGGGTGGGTTAACAAGAGAATGAACCTCAGCGAGACTCTTTCCTTCTTGTTGCAGGAAAGTCATTAGCTTAGACTGGAAGTTCATACCGCCACCATCTGATTGACTCACAACCCTAATGACCTAACTCATCAGGGACTCCTACTGCATCGAGTAAAGTCCCTTTGGATGTGTCTTGGGAAGTCTCAAATAAGAACAACTGTGTTCGTCCAGTTTTATCTACACACTGTCCCCTCAGTCTTATTCTACCAAGAGCTTTAACCGTGGTCAGCACCTGATGCACTCTGTCATCACAAATGTCAATCGGTACTCCTGTCACTACAACAGCATGAGCAACATCAAAACTGAATCTGATCCTCATCCATCTTTAACCCAATTATTTAGATTATATCGTGTACAAATATATATGTATTACTGCTATTAATTTCCTTTTAGGAAAAACAATCCCGGACGAGCCCCCACATGTAGCACACCTCCACCGTATGCGTATCCACTTATCTAGGGTATGATTCTCAACTTAGTGCACAGTAGAAGAGGTCCTAGGTAGCTTTATATTAAGCTATTCCCAAAATTTTCCCAATTTCCAATACCTGCATTTTACATGCCCCTTATAATTGCTAGATGTAATAATACAATATAATTTATGGCCACCACAGGGCGGCGATCCAAAACACACTCAATTTGGAGGGGGGGGGGGAAAGAAAAGAAATTTGTACATATATAAGGCGCGGAGGTTGTACTGAGAGTCACACTCTTTATGCCGGCTAGTTGGTGCACGTTGGAGCTCTTATGGTATAGGAGCACTCACACCTCCAGAGCGATGAGGAAACCCACGCCTCCAGCAGGCAGGATGGATCCGCGACTCCGGCTAGTGTTTCGGTCCCAAAGCCGGCAGAGGTCCCACCAACTTCGGCGGGTGGCACAAGAAGTTTAATTCCGCTGTTAATGCCGCTTCCTGTTAGCTTTCCAGCCGACACAGTTTCATTCCGCTGTTCATAACGCCGCTCCCCGCGACTGTCCAGCAACCCAACAAATCCAGATGAAACTCGGATTACTAACAATGTTCTCGAAAAAAGAATCCTATACAGGCTTTCCGCAACTATCCGACAGCCGACAGCAAAAAAACACCCAGCGCTCTCCCCCAGCTCTCCCTCCGTCTTCCTCCTCTTCTTCCTGCCATGCACGTGCACCCCCCTCTTCCGGGACTCTCTCTCAAACTGATATGATTGCCCAAAATAAATGTAAAAAACCCACCCCATGACAGTATCCGTCAGGACAATACAATTTATCAATTCTATTGAACAGAATGCCACACCAATACATTCAGTGCATAAACAACCTAACTCCAACATGAAAAAAAACATCCCCCCCATAAGAAAAGTACACATTAAAACCATTCACACACGCAGGTGCATTGGTCATTATGCAAACATCACCCTTCAATATTAACAGCCATTTCTATAGGGTGCTACAATAAGAAGAATACAATTTCATAAGATGAATTGTACCGATACATAGTGATATCAGTATGAACAAGGTTATGCCACACAAGCCTCCTACAATTCAAGAACCTCTCGTTACATTAAGGGCGTATTCACAATTTACCCATTTGCCTTTTACCATGACTGAGCACGGCCCCCCCCCACCACAAGTCTGTCGCGTATCATCTCATCGTGTAAAACTCCATAGCCGCAGTATTCCGCTAAACAGTACAGCGCAGTGATAAAATTATATACTGTCTCTCCACATTCTTGATACCTTTGGTTTGAACATTGCACGTTCGAAAATCACATTTTTTCTAACCACAAAGTAGTTTTCAAGCCGGTTCATGAGAAGCGCGTAATCGACCTGCTGCGCTTCCGTTAATCCGTTAAGTCTTCGACGTCCTCTCCCATAGTATATATAATCCAGCTGTTCTTCCAGCCCCGATGCTATCCGGTATCTCTCAAACCTTTTTCTCCACTTGGAGACCATTCCTTCGGCTTAGAGATGTCGAACTTTGGTGGTGGAGGGATCTGAAGCCACTCCATTTTGTTGTTCTGCTCTTCCGACAGACTTGCTCTCAGTGTCCAGATTAGCTCAGGAGTCCCGCGTGTCAATCCGTTTCAGGTTTTTACAAACTCTCTCAAATAGTCTCTGTCCGTTTCTATCCCACTTTCTGTTATGTTGCGTGGTGGCGGCAAATAAAGGACTCAGACGAGACAGCTATGCTTGAACTTGAGCTTTACTGCACCATGCTTCATGTTGGCAGGACACGTAAGCATCATACAACCTCTGATCCGGTAGGGGCGATATTCACTCAATCGTCACCAATTACTCAATAACAGAACAGCACTGTCGCACAGCAGAAAGAAATTCGTTATTAATGCCCTTATTTTGTGTCTTATTTGGAGTCGTTTTGAGCACGACACATAGATTTATTAAGTATGCAAAGCAGTGATTTTTATTTATAGTTCCATATTTTACTAATTATCTTTGAGTTTGTGCAGATTAGCACTGCATGGGATACCGATATTGAAAATGTACTGTGGTACCACATTTTTGAAAGCTGTTCGGTACAGTATTACATTTCTTTGGTACCAGTATCAGAATAGCACACTCTGATTTAGAGCACATGCCTAAAACAGAATTACATTATGTTCTCCATTAGCCCAAAAATTTAGCATACTATTGCAAGAACAGTCCACGGAAAGTAAGCAATTATGCTTTCCTGTTTTTACGTGCAGTTATAGTTATAACTATGTACAAGGGTCATTCCGTGGAATCGGTACATTTTGCGTGCCAGAGAAATAATCTCTCATAAAATCACTATAATACCAGATACATGCATAATTTGAAAACATAACATTAGCATGTCTTCTATCATCAATACTACCTCAAAATGAAGTGAATTAAATATTATTGTCCATGGTTAAATTTTCATTTATGTTGATAAGGCAGGGATTTTGGCCTGTCCCTCACTATGAAAGATATTTTTCAGCAGGTCGTCTTAATAGTAAATTGTTGGAAAAAAGATAACATTTTCACATTTGTATATTGTTCTAAAAGTAATCTCATTGTTAAGCAATGTTTTCAGCATTAACACATGTCATCTCTATAAAATTTAAATCATTTTATCAGTGTCCCCTGATTTCAAGTCAACCCTGTTTTGACACAAAAAAAACCCTGTAAAATAATGGCACATTCCAGCAGTGACATCATTTACAGGAAGTTACATCATTTACAGGAAGAGGATTTCCAACATTTAAAACACAACTAAGTTTCTCTCTTCTATAATGTAGAATTTTGTTGTTTTATGAGATTGTTGGGGGGGGGGGGGTGGACATCATACCGCATCATTACTGTTGCCAATTTTTAACATATTAATTAAAATAATATTTTTTATATCTTGATATTTACTATATCTATGATATCTGCTCTTGTGACCTTGAATATTAGCTAACTAGGGGCAAATTAGCTTGAAATCGTCAACCCTATTACAGTCTGTTATGTCAGTCAGACCTGTTACTTATAAATAAATTCTATTGGCCTATTCATGATGATGTAATCTGGTACCTCTATGATGATGTGCTCCGCTTCATCTCAGCCCCACTACCAATCACTGGTCGCCATGTGGCGATCCAAAGAGATATATGGTTGGATCTTACAAAGTAAAATGAGAGAATTTTCACATTCATTTGTGCAGTAATTCTCCTGTTCTGCTATGAACAGCTGAGCTTCGTTTCTTATTAACATTAATTATAGTATGGTTACATTCTAAGTTTTAAATCTCATTTTCCTATGGTGCTGTCTCCCTCAATGACAGGAAAGTTTTAATTTTCTAATATTATGTTTGTGCAGCTGTTAGTCTCTAAACTATCTCTAAACTCTTACACAAAGGTTATACACTTGACATAAGTTCTCAGATTTTTAAGCATTTACTTTTATCCTTGTTTTCAGTTTTAATGTGAAGATGATACACTTTGATGATTTGTATTGCTGTTCTCACGGTTTCTCTTCTTCAATGAGGCATGTAACGTGATAAGTGTTAACGGTCTGGTGATGTTGCATGTACCCCATGTTATTATTTACCTTTATTAGTTTGATGGAGTTTTTACCTAATTTTTTTTACTTCAACTCAATGTGAATTTTGATATCTACTTCATAGAGACTTGTGATGTGTGATAGGTGTTTATGGTCTGGTTTTACTGAGGATCAGTTTCAATTAAAGTAACATTCTTCTAAATCTCTTGTTAATGATCTATGTATGAATGCAATGATACAAGAGCTGTAAGGTGACTACAGAACCTCACCCCAATCTTGAAATGTTAAAGAAAATGAAACCAAATACCAGCTAAAAGAACTTTGGCTGGGATTCAAGATTCCGACTACAAATGCCTCAAAACATTAGATTTCTTAGAATTAAATGTGCTTCACTAATATAACTATGCACATTCCATGCTAATGCAATTTAAAAGATACTGTTACTTATATGGTATAATAATAACAACATCAATAATAAATAGTGATGTTTTTTAAAGATACAAATATGTACAGTGTGCTGAAGAATGTGTCTCATCATCCCTATTACTCTTGTCAGTCCTGCTACTTCATATGTCAGTCCTGTTGCTGTCATTAATTTGATAAAAATGTAAAAATGACAATTAGAAGGGCCACCCTGGTATTACCATTCTAATTAACACTGTAACACATTTTGGAAAAGACCTTTTATTCAATACCTCTCTCATAAAAATACATCTTAAAAATATCTTAATTTCTACTGTATGTGGTCTACTTTTACAATTTAGATTTTCTTCGTCATCTAAAACATAAAATTGAATGTTTAAAAATATATTCATAATCTGAAATATTCTCAGTGAAAAGACGGACTGATGTACTGCCCATACATGTGTAAACTGTTAAACAATTCTAATTCAAAATATTTTATATAGTAACCATTTTGTCCATAACAGGGTTGACTGATAAATCATATCATGAAGTAGATAACGTATCATAAAATAAATAGCCTGAGATGGTACCATAAAATTTATTGTCACTTTAGCATGTCTTCTTTCCAGAGATATTTAAAAAAAATCGAGAAAAAAAATATTTTCTATATAAAATTTTCAAAGTTGAAAATGTACCGATTTCGTGGAATGACCCACAAGTAGTATTTATGGTGTTTCACGAATGTGAGCTAATACATAAACTAAACCCACCATTTCAAAAATATTCTATCTTTAATTTTAATTTTCTTGCATTGTCTGAATAAAGCCAATTTCAGATAACTACTGGAACAATGAGTTCTGGAGGGGAGCAAGCACCTTTATATGCTATAGCACACATGTCAAACTCAAGGCCCGCGGGCTACATCCGGCCCGGCGTACAATTATATCCGGCCCGCAAGATCATCTTTTTTTTTAATGGCCCTGTGAAATGAAGCGCTGATAACACACAAACTACAAATCCCATAATGCAGCTGCCTTACCGAGCGATAGGCTACCTGCGATCATTCCCGCGTCAATTAAGTCAGATCAATCAAGCGTCTGTTGATGTATACAATCCTAATTTAAAGTCAAAGCTAGCCCCTAACAATGGCCAAGACATTAAATAAATAAGAAAAATTCTGCATGGGCCTCCCTGGTTAAGATGGGCTGTACAGTGCAGCTCAGTGGGGTAATGCACATCTCTGGTCCCTTTCCACCGCTCAACGGCCAACTTCACAATATCCTAAGGAAGACAAGTACAATCCTGCAGAAAATTCCAAATCTAGGAGTAATCTGGTGGGTCTGGATCTGCTAGGACTGTGCAGCATGATTCTCCTCCCTTTTCTACCTTTACTCCTTCAGTAGCACACATGAGAATCAAGCCTAGTTTACACAACAAATCTCATGACCTGCTGCCTTTTTGAAGCTTACTCCTGCCTGAAACTTGGTTAGTCTGTTGTTTGACTAAAGTGTTTTTAACTTCCACAGATATCTGGGGGCTGACCGGGGTCAACTTCCTGTGCAGGGTCACAGGGGGTCCGGAGCCTATCCTGGAAGCTATTTGCACAAAGCAGGGAATAACCCAGGAAGGAGTGCCAACATATTACAGAGCACATAGTGACACACCATTCACAGATATGGGCAATTTGGCAACCCCAATTAACCTTGGCATATTTTTGGACTGTGGGGGGAAACCGGAAGAAACCCCATCACAACAGCTGGAGAACATGCAAAATCCACACTGACTTGAACCTTCCTCCCAGATGTGTGAGGCAATAGGCCTAACCACTGTGCAGCTCCTATGTGCAAATAGTGAAATTAAACGATGTTGTTGATGTAGTTATGAAGACTCTAAAAAATTAACAATGGTAAAAGTAATC
>JAODLD010000221.1:0-15797 GCA_026781065.1 Mormyrops boulengeri | reverse complement strand
GCCTCTCTCATCTTTTTAAGTGGGAGAACTTGCACAATTGGTGGCTGACTAAATACTTTTTTGCCCCACTGTACATACATGCTAAAAAAAAAACTATATAAAAAACTACTTTGACACACTGGACTGTTTATCTGTGCTACAATGAGCTTAATTGTAGATCTTTTAAATCGTTGTAGGCTGGCTGCTGCTGTTGGTACAGTAAGTGCTACAGCTTTGGGGAAAAAAGCTGTTGGCGTGCCCTGTTGTGCGTGTTTTTATAGACATGAATCTTCTACCAGATGGAAGAAGCTGGAAGAGATGATGTCCAGGATGAGAAGGGTCACCTATAATCTTGCCAGCACGCTTTGTGACCCTGTTGTAAATGTCCTGGAGTGTTGGTAGATTACAGCCAATATTCTGCTGAACTACTTTGACTATACGCTGGAGTTTGATCCGCTCTTCTGAAGCGGAGGACTCAAACCAGATAGTTATGGATGAAGTGAGGATAGGCTCCATGATTGCTGTATAGAACTGAATTAACACGGCCTGAGGCAGGTTGAGTTTCTTCAGCTGTCTAAGAAAGAAGATCCACTGCTGTGGTTTTTTGGCAATAGCGTCTGTGTTCCTCTCCCACTTCAGGTTTCTAGATATGATAGTACCTAGGAACTTAAGTGACTCCACAGTGGAAACAACAGAGCCACTAATCCTGAGAGGTAAGAGAGTGGGAGGGTTGCGTCTAAAGTCCACTACCATCTCCACAGTTTTTTGTGCATTAAGCAACAGATAGTTGTGACCACCAGGATTCCAGTCGTGCTACTTCCTTTCTATAAACCGCTTCGTCGCCGTCGGTTATAAGACTAACTACAATGGTGTCATCAGCAAACTTCACAATCTTCACAGTCTGCTCTCTGGAGGTGCATTCATTAGTATAAAGTAGAGCTGGGCGGTATGACCAAAAATTTATATCACGATATTTTTCAGAGTTGCATCGGTTGCACGGTATACGACGGTATTTTGTCTTTTTTTTTTGTATGACTGGGCGTTTACCACATTTTACAGGACACATTTTTGTTTTATGTTTTTGCATTGTTCCCACATTAACTATATTATTTTATTATTAGCCATTGTGCCTATCCGCTACCTTAATGATAACATATGGGTAATGTGTGTGTGTGTGTGTTTGTGTTTGTGTGTGCACACGCGCCTGCGTTGTAGTGGTGCTGTGTGAAGTCTGGTGAATCAGGCGAAAACCCCACTGTTGGTATCAATAATGGTGAAAATGAGTATCTAATAAGATACTAATTTTTAATATCGATTAGTATCTGAGAATCGATTTTTGATAACCCCATTGTCTCATTATTTTTAACTCCAGCGTCAGCTATATCTTAAGTTTCTGATCTACCGCGGTACATTTTTAGCGGTGCAGCAGTGAAAAAGGTCCCCCCTTAAACAGTTCCCAGCTGCGCCGCTTTCCAAAAGTTGTGTAGGCTATTTAAACTGGTATTGCGGTATAAGAAGAATTCCTATCATAACAATATAAAAAAAAATGTTTTTTGGTATGAACCGATATACCGCCTAGCACTAGTATAAAGGCTGAAGAGAAGTGGTAAAAGAATGCAGCCTTGTGGTATTCCAGTGCTAATAGTTCAGATATCTGATGTATATTTTCCTAGCCGCACTTGCTGACTTCTGTTGGTGAGGAAATCTGTGACCCATTGGCAAATGGACCCTGGCACATTCATTTGGGACAGTTTCTTCTGCGGGAGCTCTGGTGCCACAGTGTTAAAAGCAGAGCTGAATGGGGTAATGGAGTTGTTATTAAGTGACTGAGCATTATCACTGGTATCTTCAAATCTACAATAGAACTTGTTCAGGTCATTGAGGTGTAGTGGGGATCTTCTCACCTTGGAGTTAGTGATTTCCTTGGCTTTTCCAGGCTGATGCGGGGTCGTTGATACCAATTTGTCGTTTCAACCTGTTGGAATATTCTGTCTTTGCTGTTTTGATCGCTTTCTCTAGTCTGTACTTTGCCTTTTTGTAGAGACTTTTATCCCCACTTCCAAATGCCACCTCCTTTTCCCCGCGAAACTGTCCGAGTTCAGAATCCCTTCCCTCAGTAGCAACCATGGCAGTTTCGGCCTGTTGCACATTGACTAACTAGAGGGTTGATAATATCACTATGTTAAAGGACAAATATAAAGTATACACTAATAAAAGTGGATATTCATAAAGTAGCTAACAAAACTTTTAGGCTAATACAAAGTGCAAATACATACTCAATTGATTACATTGTGTTGATTACATTATAATATTTATATTGTAATGATTACATCATGGATATTTGGCATACTTTTTAATTATATCATAATACTTATATCCTGCGTTATATAGTGCTAAATAATATTCCATATATTTCCCCCCTTTGGGACTGCAAAGAGTCCCACACACAATTCTGTCCATCCAGCCCAGGAGGGAGGGCAAAAACCCTAAGACCTAGGGAAATTCCAGCCCCAGCTCGCCACAGGTGCGGCCCCCCTTCTGGGTCCATGGCCGGCATGGCTCACACACTACCAACATTCAGAAGCAACCAACAGCAGCACAGGGGGTACAGCAGTAAATGAAGGGGAGGATCGCCATATAATGAACTCCCCAGGATACATTGCAGATATTATCAGGACTACATAATCAACCACCAGCTCAATACAGAAACATATATGGCTAATACAAGGATAACTGAAAGGTTACCTGATAACACTGTAGACTAATATAACAGGGAATCTGTTGTGAGCAGAAGAATCCCAGATGTCGTAGGAGGCAGGCATGCTTCAGCGTTTCCGGCATGGAGTAATCACGGGCGGTACAGCTGAACTTCAGCTGTGGGCAGGATCGCATCCAAGGTGTCTATATCGCCATCCATTTCCGTGTTGGTCCAGGAGGTTGCCGCTCCAAACGATCTACCCACCATCTTAGATATTGCAGCTATAGTCGCCTGCCGAGACAGTGCTCTGTCCACTAGGGAGCGAACTAGAGGAACTACACAGCAAGAGATTAGTTGCAGAGCAAGAATGAGCACAGCACCCACACAGAGAGCTTTCATAAGGGCTGCCAACCTCCCCACATATTATAACCACCAGTCAAACATCCCTGCATGTTGTCCCGCATTCCTTGCCATCTCATCCTGTAACCCCTGCAGTTTCCTCATAGCCTCGGTAAACGAACCATCCGGGGCCGTATTATTAGGAATAAACGTGCAGCACTGATCCCCAAACAGCATACACACTCCCCATTTTTCTGCCAGGAGCCAATCCAGTCTGCCATCAGACTGGTGGCCTGAAGTTGCTCCCCCAGAGATGCGAGCGCCTCCTGAGTACAGTTGGTAAATCTCTGCTGATAATAGTACAAATAATTTATCCACTCCACATTTTTGTTAACAGGAGGCCAAACGAATGTTGATTCAAACCCTGCAGCTATCTCACTTCTCCCTTATATTTCTCTGGAATGGCCCTCGGCTGGCCGATAGCATCTATATATACATTGGGATCATCTTCGTAATTTGCAACAGACCTGCGGGACCTAGACGGCCGTTTTCCAGGGTATATATCCACCTGACTAGCTAACATCACCTTAGTGCAGAGGCCTCCCCAGTTATAAGGGAGAGTAGGCCGCAATCCTCCCTCCTGACCACCACGTTTCTGCAAGAGGCACACTCTGATTCTCTAGTGCATCCAGCGGAATACTCGATACTTCTCCATTCTGTACTTGGTCGCCTTTCACATCCCAAATAGTTCCACAGTTTCCCCAGAAGATGCCTACCTCCTCTGTCCCATTATTCTTAAAACACTCATAAGTAAGTCCCTTGAAAAAATGAATTTTTGCCCCATAATATCTCGCTGTCCTCCTTCTCAGGGCCTAAACTGCCCACAATGCTTTTCCACCCTGTATGCATATTAAGTATTTCCCTGGTACATCAAACACCGATATGGGCAGTACGGTATGCGCTCTGTCCAGTTAAATTTAGGCCTGCACCCTTTATCAGGGGCCCAATCATCCTGACACAGACCCTTCCAGACTCTTCTAACCCTCTCCATTTCCCATTCTCCACAATGTTTATTAGTTTACGGGAATGGGACTACCCAAGCTGAAAGGTCTGGACTCGCACACACCACACAATCCTCCTTCCCTAATGAGGTAGCGGTATATTCAGCCCATCTATACCACCAATTTCCACTCCTATGTTTTGCTAACCCATCTACTTCATTTTGATGATTCTACACAATTTGCTCTCCTCACTCCCATAGCTCCCACCTACATCTCTCCACTGTCGCTCATTGTCATCTGAGAGGTTACTCGGCATCAGTGGACCAGGTCGAGTCAGTGAGGTCAATTGTCCCGAACTCTCCTGTCCTGTGGTCCTGCTGTACATCCGGACCTGAAGGGCCTCATATATCATTAGCATCACCAGTATTGTCATCACCAACCCTATCATAACCCACAGCTTCATGTCCTGCCTGGGGTGGCTGGTCTGCTCGTGACTCACTCTCTTGATCCTCACTCTGCTCTGAACCTGAATCTGGCTCCACCCCAAGCTGTGGAGCTCTGTCAGGGCCATCTGAGTCAAAGGCATCTGCATCCTCTGTGTCGTCCACGGTAATTATCTGTCTTCCGTGCGCTACTCTAGTGCAGTGGTTCAAATGGTGCCACGTATTACTCCCTTCTAACTGTACCACTGGTGCTGTGGCTCGTGTCACATTGAAGGGTCCTTCTCGTTGGGGGTCGTGCCACTTTCGCCGGAACACTTGCAGGTACACTTTATCTCCTAGAAACATGACTGGCCCCTCCTGGTCTGTGTCTCCTCTTGCCTGCGCCTTCTCCTTTTCCTGTTTGAAAGTAGCTTTTTGTATTTTGGTTAGAGTCCTCATGTATAGCTTTAATTAATCTCCCAGCTGGTCTAAGGATGGCCCCTTATACGGCCCCCTCCAAGTCGATCCAGGCATTGGTCTCCCTGTCAGCACTTCATGTGGAGACAGATGTGTCACCCTGTGCGTCTCCATCCGATACGCCATCAAGGCAAATGGAAAGGCATCCACCCAGTTCATGTTCGTGGTGGCACAGATTTTATTCAGCTTCTGCTTAATTGTGCTATTCACTCTCTCCACCATGCCCTGTGACTGAGGGTGATACTCACATCCCAACCTTTTTTTATTCTCGACTGTTGAGCCACTAACTTAGTGATTTTCCCCACAAAGGCAGCTCCGTTATCAGAGCTTATCTCAGTTGGTATCCCAAACCTTGGTATCACCTCTCTGATCAAGAATGTCACCACCGTCATTGCCCCCATGTCCTTGGATGGAATCACCCCCACCCGTCTGCTGAACCTGTCCACAATCACTAGCATGTATCACTTTCCGTATACTGTTTTTCCCATAAGAACATAAGAACATGTCCACATAGTCCATCACTAAGTGTCTAAATGGTCCCTCAGGCACTGTAATGTGCCCTATTGGGACCGTGATTGCTTTGTGTACATTATTTTTAATGCACACCTCCCATTCTGACAGCCTTGCGTCCACCATTGCTTGCAGCTGTGGTGCCCAGAAGCCTTGCCTTTTAATTTTTCGTAACACTTGCCCCCTTGCACAATGGTCAAGACCATGCACATCCGTTATCAATATGTTCACCAGTGACAGAGGTGCAACCGGAAGTCCCTCATGGTTGCGATACAGACCAGTGGCATCCTTAGTGGCCCCCCTTTGTTTCCACACAGAGGCCTCATAAGGGCCAGCATGCTCCTGCAGGGCCTCCAGGTCAGAGACAGTAAGGTCTGGCTGCACAGTCACCACAGGCAAAAGGTGAGCAGTCCTTGCCTGTGCAGTCGCCCTGGCCGCCTCATCAGCGGAAGCATTGCCTCGAATAACAAAGTCACGACCTTTGCGGTGGCCTGACACTTAACAACAGCCAAACACTTAGGACGCATCATTGCGTGTAGCGACTCCAAAATCTGATTATGATGCTGAATGGGAGAGTCTTCACTTTTGCGAAACCCCCTCTGCTTCCAGACCGCCCCGAACAGATGGCATACACCATGTGCGTATACAGAGTCTGTGTAGATTGTAACCATCTAATGCTGTCCTTGCCGACACGCTGCAGTCAAGGTCTTCAGCTCTGCCGATTTAGCTGAACACTGCTGCACCGCTGGCTCAGAAACGAGAGTGTAAAGATCATCACCCTGAGCCTGAACTACAGCAAACCCTGCCTTCAAGGCATCTCCATCTCTCCAATACGAGCCGTCCACAAAAAAGAACCATATCACTATTTACAATGGGAGAGCTCTCCAAGTCTGGTCTCAGTTTAGTGTAAACCAAAGACTCTGCCACACACTCATGTGGCTGGCTCTCATCTTCTAGGGGAATGTTGTCCGCAGGGTTCACTGTAGTGCAGCGCTTTATTGTCACATCCGGGTAAGTGAGAAATGCGAAGTACGTTAAATGCTCAGCACAAACCTGCCTTTGTCTCTAAGGTCCACCACCTTATGTGAAGCATAAATTGTCACTGGATAACCCACTGTGATCGCAGTGGCCTTTTCAAAGGCTAAGTAGGCAGCCACCACGCCCTGGAAACAGGGTGAGTATCCCTGAGCCACATTGTCCAGCTTCATGCTGTAATATGCCAGTGGCTGCTTCTGTCTGCCAGGGCACAGGTCCTGAGTCAGCAGGGCCATCCCAAAGCCGTCCTTCCTGTTCCTGACATACAGATAAAATGGCTTGGTGTAGTCTGGGAGGCCCAGAGCAGGTGTGCTCTGCAGCTCCTTCTTGATGGATTCAAATGCCACTGTGGCCTCATTAGTCCATATTGAGAGGGCCTTCAAATTAGAGTGGCCCTCCTCCTCCATCAGTGCCCGCAATGATGCCACCTTCACAGCGTAGTCCTCAATCCAGTCCATGCTAAATCCTGTCATCCCTAGAAAAGTCAGCATTTCTGACACAGTCATAGGATTCGGAGCCTTAGTGATCCCCTACAGCTGTTCTGTTGCTATAGCCTTCCTCCCATGGCCAATCTCACACCCCAAGTACCTAACCTGCTCTTGGCAATACTGCAGCTTGGCCTTGGACACCTTATGCCCCCCTTTTGCTGAAACCTTCAGCGACTGCACTGAATCTCTGTGACAGTCTGCCAGTGTGTCAGCACACAGCAATAGATCATCCACATACTGTATCACTGTAATTTTTAACTTTAACGTCTATCTAAATCCGCCTTAAGCACCTGATTAAACACATGCGGCTAGTGCTTAAATCCCTGCGGCATGCTCGTATAGGTGTACTGCGGACCCCTGTAGATGAAAGCAACAGAAACCGTGACTGTTCTGCAAGGGACACACAAAAAAATGCTGAACACAAATCCACAACTATAAACCATCTTGCAGTGGGGTGCACATTTGTTAACAGTGTGTGAGGATTGGGAACTTCTGCTGTCTGATCCTCCGCTACCTCATTCACTGCACGCAGATCATGAACCAGTCTTCACTTTTCACCTCCTGCCTTTGGTACAGGCAGGCGGGGGCTGTTGCATCAGCTAATGGTAGGCCCCAACACCCCCGCATCCAGTAACCCCTCTATCGTGTCCCTTATACCTTCCTCGGCCTCAGATTTCAGGGAGTACTGGTTTTTCAAGGGTGGTGTGCACCCTGGTTTGAGATAAATCTCCACTGGGCCAGCTGTCTTTACTAGGTCTACATCTGTGTCATGAGTGGTCCACATCTCCTCAGGCACTGCCCTTTCCATCTCCTGCCAACATTCCTCTGCACTTTCTTTTACATCACACTGCACCCCTATCATGCTCCACAGCCACAAATCTCTGTTATCAAACTTTAAATCACCTTCAATCTCTGCACTCCACTGAATCCTTATCAACTTCTCTCCGGCTGTTGCCTGCACCCCTTCACGCACTGTCGGCACCCAAACCAACTGCTTTGCTCTTCCCATCATTTCCCCCAGATCCACCATGGACTGATTAAAAGCCACTGCTATGTGGGGCTCCTTGTCTGGTATGTTGTACCATTCTCCCACTATGCCCATTTTCCGTATCTGAATGGCTACTCCCTCAGGGCCGAATATTATCCCATCTGCTATCATGCACATCCTTTCTTTCTCTCGGCCAGGCAGAGAATCTATCAGCTGATCCCACTCATCCTTCACTTCAGGATCACTGAACCCTCCCCATCGCAACAAACAAGTATGTTTGTCCTGTGTCCAATTTAACCTATTGTTATATTGTTCCTATATAAATGGGCCCCACTGTTGTAGAACCTCCCAAACCTTTTCAGTAACATCTTCTACCCCATATAAGCTATACTGCCCCCTATTGAACAACAAATTTTGTCACAGAAGACTGTATTGTCCACTGAGCTCCTCTACGCCCCCCTCTGTACATTTTATATCTATCTGCAGCTGACACAAAGCATTTCTGCATAACAGATTCACTGGGATGTGCTCTCATATTAGTATGGGCATATTTACATTTTTGTCCCCTATCTGAATCTCCACTGGAGCAGATATAGAAGTATACTGCACTTGTCCTGAGAATCCTATGGTCCTGACCTTTTCGGCGGACCGGGGGATATGACCGGCATCTTTTAGTCTTACACAAGTGTAGGTGGCTCCAGTGTCTATCATCATTGGTATTACTTTGCCATTTATTTGAACCAGCAGCATTGACTCAGCCTCAGACCCCTTACTCAACATTGACATCTGAGGTCCCCCTTTAGGATTCTCTGGGCATCCCTAGAATAAGCGTCCCTGGGCTCACGGGTTGATCGGGCCCATGGTCTGTTATTCTGCAATTGCAGATTGACACTCCTGCCTCTATTTGGCATTGGGCCCACAGGACCTCCCGGATTAACTGGGCCCGCAGGGCGTCTCGGGCTCAGCTCCTGAAAGGGTGGATTTGGGCAGACTCTGCAGGTGTATCTGGCCTGTTCCCCAGAGACTGGGATTGCCTAAATTGTGGGAAATTAGGTGGCCTCTGGGCACCCGCCCACCTATCATATCCACTTACTCTGCTCCAATCAATGATCGGAGGCCAATTAGTATCCTGGGGGGCCCCAGCAACAGGAGACTGTCGGCCATCCACAGGCTGCCCCCGGGGGCTTGGGTCTGGAGAGACCACTGGTGCCTGGACTTTTTTCTTTTTGGCAGTCAGCTCCTCCAGTTGTGTCTGATTCAATTTCTTTGTCAGTTCCCTCTTACACTCTTTAGCAGAGTCCTCCTCCTCTCTGTACAAGTCACTAGCATGGATCAGCTGCTCATGGTACTGCTCCTCAGACATGGCAATAAGCCCCACCACGTGCCTTAGTCTGCTTCTCACTGGCTTCGGGAGCACGTCCTGCAGTGCCCTCCAGTACACCGAATTCTCCAGGTCCTGCTCAGTCTCAATGCGCCACCATTTTTCTTGTGCTTGCAGATAGACCGCTGGGCTCTCCCCCTCCTTTATGGGCTCCACCTTCATTTCAACCACACTCATTTCAACCGCCGTGGAGGAAACATTAGTTGCAGCTGGTGCCAGAGGTTAGCACGGTAACCATCAAAGTGACATGCATCATTCACAGGAGTCCCTGTCGCCACAGCCCCCCCCTCCATCCTGTCCACCCCCAGGACACGAGCCAGAACCACCTTTATGTCCCCTATCACCAGGAGCCGCCGCATAGTTTCCTCCTCAAATGCTTTTATCCATTTTCCAGCCCCTTCTGCCAGAACTGGGAGTCTGAGAAGCAGGCCCTCCAGATCCTGTCCTGCCCACGGCACATACTGTGTCTGTGCTCCTTTCAACATCAATGGGAGCATCAGAGTGTACCTGGTGGGAGGCCTTACAGCCCTCCTGCTTCTCACTATTCTATGATCTACATTGTCTTCCTCTACTCCTTCCTCACTCTCAGTTTCTGTCTCCTTCTCCTGAAACTGACTCCATCCTTTAGATGGAGGGTTAGGGGTGTCCAGCAGATGCGCCAGCCCCTTTCCTTTACTACCACTTGCTCCGTACCCCACCTGTTTAGCACTCCCTTTTTTCTGAGACCCACATACCTGGCCTTCTGTTAGCTCTGTTTGCTCGCTCCCTCGCGGTCCTTCCTCCACGGTCTGCTGCTGCATGGCGCTCACTTCCCTGTACCCATCTAAACAACTTGCCGTTACTTTCTGTTCCCTACTTGCTTCATCCTTCTGTGTCACCTCACCTCTGAATTCTACCTTCCCCTCTATTAATGGAAACTGACCCTTGTATGAAGGAGGGGGGGCTTCCACTAACAGGTACTGACTTTGATAAGACGGCGGCCATATTTCTTCCCACCTCATCTCTTTTTTGTCTCCCCCTTCTTCTCATTTAGTGCCTTTCTCATTGCTTTCTGCTCCCTTCTCCAGGCCTCTCCCTTTGCTTTAAATAGCCTCAGAACCTCCAGTTCCTCACTCCTTTTCTTTTTACACCTTTCTGTGTTCTTATTAGCCGTATGATATTTTATCAGACACTCCATCTCCTCACACACCACCACGTCCCATGTGCCCCGTTTAGGCCACTTAGTTCCCAGTGCCTTTGTTCTATTCTCCCACTTTTTACACATCTTTTCTATCCTTGCTTTGAGCAGGGGGTGCTCCCTCCCCAACTGCTCTACTGGTGTTTCCGCTGCCTTTACTGGGGCCTGAATTTTGATGCTTTCCTGCGCTCTACTGTCACTTAGGCTGTTTTCCCGTGCTCTATTCGGTTTTTCCTTCTTTTTCTCAATAAGAATTCTTTCCCTGACTGTACCTGCTTCACCTTGATGTGTCACTGCCTCTAAATTATTTATTTTCTACTTACTCCCTCTCCTAACTAAAATCTCTAACACTGCACCTAATTATCTATGGGCACACATATGCCAAAGCCTCCCTTCTGCCAGATCCTCAAAGACTTCCCTCTTTTTTTTATCAGCCTAATTTACGTTTGTCTGTTAAGCTTCCTTACCTTTAGAGTATTTATTTCTACTTTATACACCTTTACATTCAACTTATCCGTTAGATATATATGTGGCCTTCCCCTGATTCAGCCCAAAACTGCATACATGATCATTTTCCCCACTTCTGCATAATATGCTCCCATTTAACTAAAAGCTCTTCAGGCCCTTTTCTCTCAGCGTACCTTTCTGAACACAACCAGTCTGATCCAGCAGACCTCTAAAATCCCCACAACTTTTAATACTTAGGCTCTCTCTGGCCTTATTACTTTACCAATATTTTTGTTTATAATCCAACAGCACCTTTACTTAAAACATTTCCTTTACAACTTAGCAATATCTTTGCATCACAACATAACAGCACTTTTCCCCACAACTTAAAACACACGGGCCCCTCCTTTAGGGCAACCCAACTTTTACTTTATCAGAACAACAAGACCCCCCTCTCTTAGGGCGATGTCTCCAACTCACACTGATTCAAGAACCTGCAACACAAATAATGGCCCTCTCTCAAGGTAGTACCTTTAATTCACTATTAAACCTTCAAGGCCTCTATGCCTTGAAGCAGATTCCCAAGCCCTCAGGTTAAACTGTCCTCTCTTTTAGGGCTCTTATCTCTGGGGCAATATCCACACATGACCCTTCCTTTAGGGATTTCTCTCACACCACACACACATACACTGGACCCACTGAAAACTACAGAAGCGGCTCTTTTCTTTAGTTCTTTTAATCGGCGAGTGCCCTTACCGGGAGGCCCTGCCTGCCGGCGTATATTCCCCGAGACGTCTCCGTCTCCCTATTCTATTTCCCTATTCTTTTAAGCAATAGTAAAAACCTTTTCCTTACCTATCTTTAGGGCATGCCTCTTTGATGCAGACGGGTGTCACCCGGTTCTCCGCCAAGTGGTCGCCTCCCCAGGTCTCTTCTCCGATCCTGTTCGTGACGCCAAATTTATGTTGTGGTTTTTTCCTTCCCCGCCAAATCAGAAGTCAGGAGCCGCTCGTGTAGATCCAAATTCAGTCTTTATTACAACAATGAAGTTAAAACCTAGGCCGGACACTTACAAGTGTGTCCAATATTGTTTTACACAAATTTTTATAAAAGTTCTTATCATTTAACAATATCTTGTCACTTGAGCATCATCATTCTTTCAACCATTCACAATCATTTCTCCCTTAATCCACACCCCTAGGTGATAAGTTTGTCCATCATTTCCTTTACTTTTTGGTCCCTCGGCCGAACATAATGGTGGCGCGAGCATCTCCACTTGGTTTTTTAAAAATGCTCAGCCGTGAACTTCTGGTGAACTCAGGCGAATCCCTTCCCTTAGTAGTAACCTTGGCAGTTTCAGCCTGTTGCACATTGACTAACTATAATACATTTGTCCTTTAACACAGTGATAAAGTATACACTCATAAAAGTGGATATTCATAGATTCAGGACTAACATAAAGTAGCTAATAAAGCTTTTAGGCTAATACAAAGTTCAAATACATACTCTATTGATTACATTGTGTTGATTACGTTATAATGCATGTTTACATTGTAATGATTACATCATGGATATTTGGCATACTTTTTAATAATATCTACGTTAGAATAATAATATTCTACGTTATATAGTGCTAAATAATATTCCATAACCGCACGTTGGAGAGAAACAGAGAAGGAAGTGGGGTACGTAGTCCTCTGCGTCTGAGGCGCACGAGAGCGCCAGCGCGTCTGCCTCTCCTGTGTCTCTTGACCAGTTTAATTCCAAGTGGAACATTGTCCCTGAGAGTCAATATATGTTCTCTACTCCAAAAAATGGATTTGGTGCACACTGGACAATACTAACAACGAAAAAGCAGACAGACAAACTCAACACGATTGTGCAGCACTCCGAGTATAATAATTTATAATAAGTATAACAATATGAACTTGTCTTTTTTTTATTAAGATGCAAGCGAGAGCATCAAACACACATCAATACAGTTACAGGAACAGGACAAACATCAAAGGCGTGGGGGCAGTGGGGGAGGACAACAAAAAGGAATAAGTAATACTGTACTGTTAATAATAAGCTGATTCGGAGTATATGCACATTGCCTATCTTTTTACTCCTTCCTTTTAAAGTTGTCAGAAAAAAATGTACACACAGCAAAATTAATTTAATGAACTTGTCCTTTTACCACATTAACACTCCTATAGTAATCATGTTTTATAAACCAAAACCTTGTTAGCTTCCGTCACGGTGCTTCGATCTCTTTTAAAGTGTAATCATAAAATGGTAATAGAACATCAACCACGAATAATAATTTGTAACTTTAATTTTTCCAACCTTCAACTTTCAAAATACCCTTTTCTTCTCAAGCGACTTTAGAGGAACTGCATCGGAAAAACGTCTCCCGTAACATTTTACATTCTAGCCTCGGTTCACAGTCGCGGTTCAAATTAGCATAGCATTCACAGGGACCCTCGTTCCTCGGCTTTTTCCCCCACCTAGTTCGGATATTTTTGAAAATATAGCTGACGATTTATCCTACTTTGTCGAAGTATCCTACCGTAGCTTATTTCGACAGATATATCTGTCGATTGGTGCTACCTTATCGAAACATCCTACCTTCATCAGTAACACATTTCCAAGGACTGAAATATATTGCAAAGCTGACATTATATATAGTATAATAAAATAAACTACAACTATATAACATACAGCATTATAAAGTATGTGTAATATTTTCTAGTGAACATATTAGGTGAAACTTTTATGGTCCATGAAGCACCTTATTGAGGGCATTTCAAATAAAACAATAGCACATCACAGGAAGAATAAAAAGGCTTTAATTTACATACATTAATGAACAATAAATAAAACACTCCAACAGCAAAGACCAAAGAACCATACTTATTTATCTAAACATTTTTTTTTACAAACATATATGCTATTTAAAAGTTTCCATTGTATTTGGCACATTCATAATGTGCCCAGCGACTGCACATATCACACTGCACCTGAAAAAATAAAACATAAGTACATAACTATTAGTCTGAACATGTGTGACGGATGTAAAGTATTAAATGGATAGTAACCAATCAACATGTGGCGTCCAATAGGAAGGGGATGGAATGGATGTAGATAGGTGGCGGGGAAAAATAAGGAAGCGGGAAGGAAGGTTATGTTGAGGAAGACCGTAGTTTTCGTTCGGGTTAAAGTAATAAAAGTAAAGATTTGGTTCCCATTACTGATCAGTTTTAGTCGGCAACGCGAGGTGTCAGTCGCTTCTTAGTTTACAGTGCAACACGTGCAGTGCACGGATATGGCGAAGGGCCGGTGAGCAAAGACGCTTCTTTTCTTTCATTTTTTTTAGATTTGCATTGTTACTAGATTTGACAGTACCCTGCCAACCAGAGACTGTTCTACGGTGGGGCGAAAACTAGCAAGACTATACAAGGTGAAGTAGTCTTGATCAGTTTATAAAGCTGCAGAGATACGCGGAGTGAATCTTTAGTTCCTTCTGTAATTCGCTGCTTTGGTATAACCGCCACCGGGCCTGCGCTTAAGAAGGTTGTAGTTTTTTAAAAAAAAAAATTATTTATTTATTTTTTATTTTTTGCTTCCCCACTTCTCTTCTGCACGCTCTGGACTGGATTGCCATGGAGGAGTTAATTTAGACTTTGTTTCTGACGTGTTTAAACCTTTTGTCTTTATATATCTATAGATTTTTTTCGGGACGGAGGACTGCTGACGGCACCCTACGGATTGGAGGTTTGATAAAGGGACATTGTTCCCTGTGGTTATGTGCTTTGTTGCTGTTTGCGGTTAAATTTAGAATTGGTGATTTTACTTAACTTCGGACTTGGATGGCACTAAGCTAAGTGGCAATGGTGTGTTACAGGGAGTACTTATTTAAGCAGCTGAGGGTGTTAATTCTCCAGCCCAGTCGGAAATTTCGTTTGCTTTATTTTATTTTTCTTTCCTTTGAGTAATAAACATAGCCATTATTCACTGGTTTTCGTATATCACTCTTCTAGTGGAACTATTCTTCAGATTAAGGTTTCAAGATATCTTCCCTGGAGTAGGGGGCACATCAGCCTCTGCTTATGGGTGTTGCAGCTAGGGGAGAGGTGAGGTAAGTTACACAAATAGTAGAGGGGGGGTGGGGTCACACTCTAAACCCTCAGGTCATCACCGTGACATACAATTCCTGAAGCCAAGCTACCTCATTCATAGTGTACAGGCAGGGTGGGCCGGAGGCGAGTTGACTTGGGGCCCAGGGACCCAGCTCCTTTGATTCCCAGTCATCCAGGGAAGAGTTTTGTACTCCTACGATGCGGATGTAGGTCCCATCCGCTACACATGGAAACAGTAATAATAGCCACTGATTCAATTAACTATTTGGTCCGATATGGTCAAGCAGGTGTAGAAGCAGTTAATATGTTACTTGGTAAGTTATATTACTAGACCCCAAGAACAAAATTATGAAGAGTGAAAATGAGCATACAGTAGTAGGATATTATATTATTGTGGATGGTACATGTTGAAATACTGTTACCATTTCAATTATGCTTTTGTTGGGATCATCTTCCAGACCAAGCAATAATCCTCTGCATTGCCTATAATCACAGTTGTTCTCATTAGTATACAAGCTTTAACATCCGTCATTTGATTAATTTTCAGTATTTTGAAAAAGCAATAGTAGTGTTAGGTGTAACATACTGCTGTTATTCGAAATAAGAAAATAATCTTCACTCAATATTTAATTTCCTTTCAATTATTTTATTGCTAGCATGCTAATATTTGCGGCTTCTGACAAAATAATTCTTCAAGCAAACCTAACTTAAAATTTGAAAGTGTGTTGCATCAT